>CAWYPQ010000236.1:0-23455 GCA_963965965.1 Trididemnum nubilum | reverse complement strand
TGAATGAATGTTGTAAGAAATTATGATGAAAACCTTAACGTAAGTAGGTTAAGGAAACTTAACGAAAGTTTAATTTAGTCTGTTAACATAAAAAAACAACTTTTTAACGGATTAACGAGTTAATGAAAAAGTTAGCCTCGTTATTAACACACTAACGATTAACGAATTTGTGCCAACCTATGAATACAAATCTAGTGAAGAAACAATCAAAATCCTTCAGGAATTGTGATTGTCATAATTCATCAGAAATCGCTCAGCGGGAAGTCATTACAGATGAAAAACGTTATGCAAGTGGTCGTGAAATGTGCGAATCATATACGAGCTGCAGCTTTGAAAAGAAGAAAATTTCTTCAATTGCTGAACGAGGTGGATAAACAGTACCGGAAACTTCTTCATACAGAAGTGCGTTGGCTTTCTCGGAGAAAAGTACTAGCCCAATTCCTCGCCGTTAAGGACCACATGTATAATTTTTTACGTGAGAAGAAGATGCTTCTGGAAGAACGACAAAACCTAAACGACCGATCATGGCTGCACGATCTGGCTTTGCTGACAGACATCTCAGGACAGCTGAACACGCTGAACAAACGCACGCAAGGAAAGCAACAACTCGTAAGTCACCTAAATAATCAAATAAATTCATTCTGACTACAGTTATTTCGTCATCAATAAGAGATGCTTTGACAACTTCTCAACATCGAGAGATAGAGTGGCGGAACCGGGCAACAGCAACAAACTGGATGAAGCTATTTACGTTGACAAGCTTGCCGTGATGTTTGAAAACTTTGAACAAAAGTTCAGTGAACTAGACTTGGATAAAGCAAAAAACGAAAATCTACTATCCACCAATTCGTTAGCAGTCGATCCTGGAAAATGGATTTCGGACTATAGGAACTGATCGATCTTCAAAATTCAGCGGCGCTCAAAGCACGCTAGGAGAAGTTGTCGCTTGTTGGTAGTGGCCACAGGGCAGGGCTTGATGGACTTTTGGGAGGCCGTAGCAGTCACAACCTTTCCAGAGTTACGATCATTCAATGCGAAATTCATTTTTCCCTTTGGAACGACGTACGTATTGGTGCGAACAAGGTTTCTCTGCAATGAAATTCGTAAAGTTGAAGTGCAAAACTAGACTCACACATGCACTTTCAGCGGCATCGATGAAATTGGCTGTTATGGTACCAACTTGCAACTAAGATTAGAAGATTTGGTGAAGAAAGTGCGGCCTTAGAGCTCGCATTAAAAGGTTAAAAATAGAAGGAATCAAACTTTTCTTACTTTTGCTTTTGTGTGATTTTGTTCGTTTTCTCTATAATTAAGTATTTGCACATGGCCAGCGACCGCCGCCCCCCAAATAAGGTAGGCCCGCTGAACAAAAAGGTTGAAAACCTATGATATAGTGCCTTATATAGCCCGGAAAATATGGTAACTGCAGTATTCAAAATGATAGGTGGCCTGACTCGCTGAGGTCATTTGCTGCTCCCTGTTCCAATTCATAAGTTTTTTGTGTCACTGAATTTTTTCCATTTTATATTTTAACCTGAACAAAATTTAATTGAACTTGCAAAAACAGCAAAATTGGATCAATTATCCAATACATAGTAAAAAAGAAAAATACAAGTTTTTAAACCTGAAATTTTTTGAATATTACTGTAATACAAGTATGATACTTTAAAAAAGCCATTGAAATATTCAATACCAATTTGAAGGTCACAAGTTTTGGCTAAAAATGTTACAACAAAAAAGTATGCACTTCATATAACATATTTCAATTATTTCTATTATCATACCATCTAACAACCAGCTTTTTGAAGTAGGAATTCTTTGCAACAGCGAGAGCATCAATTCTAGAATGACATCATCAGGAACAAGGCAACCAGACTCGATATAACTCGATGCAAGTAGACCATACTCTGAATTATAATATTAATAATAGTATGAATAAAAAAATAGTGCTGTACTACCAACTTAGTATAGATAGATGAAAAATATACCAGATCCAAAATTGCATTCATTGCACCACAAGCAACCCACAAGTAAACTAGATAGAAATTAGCAAGAAAATCAAATGCAGATCTTTGCATGTTTGGGTCCACGACTTTTTGGCGTCAATTCGGTGCTTTTTGACTACCCCTAACTATAACTCAAACCTGAACCCTAGCCCTAAATAACTGAACTGTCACAGAGCACCGAATTGGCGACGAAATGATCTGTGCTGAAAAGGACCGGTAACAAAATAGGTGGCGCCGAAAAGGTCTGTGCTGAAATGGTCACGCCAAACAGACGTGATCCCTGCATGTTTTTTATACATTGGGGGATGGTGCCAAAGTAAAACCATGGCAATATATTTGTCTCTTCAAAGTTTAAATGCTATAACAAACAAAACTGTTTAAATTAATGTTTTGGGTTCATTTGTTGGTTTCTTCCCAGGGGTGCCGCAAATATCATTCCAGGGTTGTGTAAACTTTTTTGATGGAGTTGATTAGTCTGTCACTTGATTACTAATCTCCATCAGTGATCAACTAGCACAATACAGTAAATACTAACTTACTGCTGGAATTGGCAATTTCAGTTCGCAATGCATCACCACTTGAAAGATGTTCTAATCCAAAATCACGAACAATACGAGTGGAAACTGTACCTTTGCCTAATAAAATTAACTATATCAATGTCAAGCTTGGAAAAAGTGCGGATACAAATCAATTTTGTTGATTGCAAAATAATGAAATTTTGTTCAAATAGTAAAAATAATAGGGGTGTTGGTACCTCAGCCATCATGTAAAGTACTGGTAACACAACAGATGTGATTAGTACTGTACAGTATTTACATACGCATATAAAACTTTCAAGTCTCTTGTGGTGCTTTTGGCGTTTCAAGGGGATTTAAATATAGCCAATGCTTAAGTTACAGAAGATCGTGCTTAATTTCCATGTAAAAAATCAGTTAGCTTAGAAGATATAAAGACATGGCTTGTAACTTGGATTCGTCATTGGAGTAAGGTTGTCAAATATAGTAGCCTCAAGCAGACATTTCAGGTTGAGGTCATGCTTTTTTTCCATTGTCCCTTCATAACCAGCAAGGCAGGAATGTCATCACAATAAGGTTAAATCTTCAAGCTATGACCTACATCAGTGTTCCCAATAACTTTTTTGGATCACCAGCGAGTGCCTGAATTTTTGCAAAACAATTGTGCCCAAAGCTGTAAAAATAGGTCTTGTGCCCTAATTTAAGCACCAATCCAGTGTTCAAATATACATAAAGTCATATTTCCACTAGTTTGTTGACCCTAATAAAGCTATGGTTATCATATGGCCAAAAAGTATTTCCCTTGATCCAACATACCACTGACCCACTGATAAAATTCAGCTTAAGGGGAACACTACAGTACATATGGCCCATGATAAATTCATCAACAGCTCGTCAAAATGCAGCAACACCATTTACAACACCAAATGATAAACGTTTGTATAAAAACTGTTGCCTGCAGGTTTACAAGATTTTCTCTTTTTTCTTGATTAGGATCTGATGGTATGCTGATCAACTGTTGATTAAGCTACAAAATTGATTTGGGGTATTGGTTGATGATGGTCTTTATTTACCTCCATCTGCAATGGGCAAACATCCAGTCTTGTAATATAGTTCACAGTAGCTGAGTAGCCATTCACAAGTTCTTTGTTTCTCATTAATATATTACCAACATTTCACCCTCTATGGTGACTGAAAAAGCTTAATTATAAAAGTCAACAAATCTTGAATCTCATATGATATGAATTGTTGATCTTTTTTGCTTAAATTCACTGTGTTGCAATCAACTGGCACCTTGCATTGACTTGTCATGAATTCAAAAAGTGGAGGTGCAGATATTTTTGCTGCAGCTACACTTAAATGGCCTCAAGTTTCTTTTGCAAAATTTTTAATAGGTTCCTCCGGCCCTACCAGGAACACAAGCAAGAACATGATTTGCACATATTTATAAACTCTTTTGACAATGTTTTTAAGACTTGGCCTACCTAAACTACCCACTGCTGAATCGTTTACAGCCCATCACAAAGAGTAAACACTGAAAACGTTCCTTGAGCAAGTGGACACAGAAAAGTCATCCTCGAAAAACAAAAAGTATATATTGCATTTAGATTTAATTCGAGTACAGCTTTGTGATGCTGAATATGACTTCAGCATGGAATGGATTAGCTTTGAAGTAGACAGGCTATGTTGATTTTTTAGATATCCCAATCAAACTTAAAAAGGACTTTTTAAAGTTTCATCAATTGTAATTTAAAAGATGTACCCAAAAAAATTAAAAAAATTAGTCAAACCGGCCTTATGCAAACAGATTATCTAAGAAGCGAACATAAGTTAGCTAGTGCCTTCAATCCACATCCCACTGTATGCCTTAGATATGTTTAACAGATCTCATTTTTAAATTAGTTCCATGTTTTGGTATCGGTTTGATCATAGACTGCGATGTAGAGCGAAATGGTGCCATTATGCCAAATTCATGAACTGGAGGAAAAAGATCAAGAGAAGACTAATTTGAGTGCAATGGCTTTATAATTGGAAAAAAAATAGCATTGCAGGGTAGGCCTGAGATGCATTAATGGTTTGATCTATTTTGTAGAAGGATCAGTGAAAATACAATCACAACTGCGGCAGGCAGTAACAAGGTAATTCAAATTAAAAACCATATCAGCTTGTCCAGTGGCCACATATTCAAAAAAACATGAATTTCATGTTTCAGAAGTTATTTGTGTTTATAAATTTTATTTGAAATAGGTTTTAATTAGGGCTATGAACTCAATTGATTTTTATTCGAGTTCAGCCTATTTTAGCAAAAGTTTTAGCAAAAATTCAGTCTACCTTTCAGCTTGATTGCTCTCTTTTTGTATATGGTACATCCTACATATATACTGTTTTTCTAGATCACAAACAAATGAATGCAATCTTAATTTACATCCTGGCATTTTCAACAAAAAATACTTCTTTCCAAAAATTTTTTAATCGTTAAACTTCCATTTAATGAACTCAAATAGGTTTATTCCAGTTCAAGTTCGAGTTTAGAAAAATTAATTTTTCAAGTTGAAGCCCTGTTTTAACATTTTTTGAAATTCTAAAAATATTTTTCATTGAAAAATTATAAGTTTGCTTTCTTCGTGATTGTCTTTTAGTTCAAAAAAACAAAACTAAAAATTGTTGGTTTCGGATTTTGGCTCTTCAGTTGAAACAAAATTGCAGCCTCAAAAATCTTCGTAAAAAGTTGTTGAGTGAATACCAGACAGAAAATCTTTGCTTTTGCGTTCATAAAAGCAAAGTGCTACACTTGCATTTAAACACAAATAAAAAACGTCTTAAAATAAGTAACAATAATTAGATGGGAGCTTGCTGAGTAGCAACTTCTTTGAATGACAGAAGCAAATATCTCAAGAAGATTTCAAAAAAACAAATGTTCTAGCTTAAGTCATTCAAAAAATTGCTTTTGGGGTGGTTCCTAAAGGTGGCACCTCCAAGCTATGTCAAAATATTTGTCTCTTAAATATCTGCTGATATAAAAAAACTGGCACCCAAGATTAAGCTTTTTAAAAAATTGATTTTGGGGGGTTTCCTGAGGGTGGTACCCCCAAACTATTTCAAAATATTTGTCTCTTAAATATCTATTGATATCAAAATAAACTGCCACCCCAGCTTATGCTGTAAAAAATTGATTTTGGAGGGTCTCCAGGAGAGTGGCACTTCCAAACTATGTCAAAATATTTATCTTTTAAAAATCTACATATTTCTAAAAAATGGCACCTTAGCTTAAACCATTTCAAAAATTGATTTTTGGAGGGTTTTCAGGGGGGTGGTACCCTCAAAGTATTTTAACATATTTGTCTGTTAATATCTACTGATATCAAAACACTGTGGCACCTTAAGTCAGCTGTCCGAAAAATTGATTTTTGGGGGACCATTTTGAAGGTTTCCAGAGGGTGATACCTCCAAACTATGTCAAAATATTTGTCTGTAAGTATCTGCTGAAGTCATAAGAAACTGGCACCCCAGCTTGAGCCATTAAAAAAATTCATTTTCGGAGGTCAATTTGGGGGGTTACTGGGGGAGTGGCGCCCCCAAACTATGTCAAAATACTTGATCTGTTAAGTATCTGCTGATATAAAAAAAACTGGCACCCTAAATTAAGCCGTTCAAAAAATTGATTTTTTTGAGGGTCCAATTAAGGGGATTCCCCCCCGAAACTATGTCAAAATATTTGTGTGTTAAGTTCCTGCTGAAATCAAATAAACTAGCGCCCTAGCTTGAGCTGTTTATAAAATTTATTTTTTATGGCCCCATTTCGGGAGGGTTTTTGGGGAAGGTGGCCCAAAAAAATTTTGGGAGAAAAAATTGCGTTCAGCTTAACAACTTTTCACAAAAATTAGATATCGATGTTTTGTGGTTTAGGAAAAGAGCTTACAAGATTTAGCAAGAAAAATAGGAAAACCTCATCATGGCCAAAAGTGGGTTGGTTGGGATGAAACTGTATATTAGGACATGTAACCATGTGAAATATTTTAAGCCGTTTTTGAATGAGACCAATTTTTACGCATAACTTTCGGGGCGGTTTTCGGGTCCTAAAACCAGTCACATGACCCATTGCCTCAAAATTTGGTACAAACAAACAAATTAATAATCTCAAACTGCTGTCAAAATTTTATGAAGCTAGACTAAACTGTTCTCGAGTTATAAGCAAAAGTCTGAAATTTCATACTCATTAGTGTGAAAATGGCCAAGTAAAAACAAAGGAACATGCAACACGAGTGTCAGTCGTTCCAATTATTCATTGTTGGCAATAAAAAATAATCATTCCTGCATCTTCTACACTGATTATATGAGGCAGTTTGGTTTACATTTAAATCTAACAAGAACTTAAACTTAGCTGTTTCACCTTTCAACATATTTAATACCGGTATACAAATTGAAGTTGAATATGAGTCACATAAATGTACTCAAGTTGAAGATCTTCTCGAGTCATAGAGACTTAGTCAAAATTATGACTAATTTTTTAACTTTTGCTTTTAATTATCACATTCAAGACGAAAGGTATGGTGGTGCAAAAATGAATCTCAGATATGAATCACAGATGACATATAATTTGATACAACTGGCAATACAATAGATTAATTGTATACACCTATACTCAGTATTTTGTACACATTGCAGCAGACCGTCAGATCTCTTTCTAAATGGTCCAAAGTTTTTTCTTTTCATTCATAAATTTATATCACAAAGCCCATTTAATTATTGGAGAAGCAAGCAACAATGTTTAGTATGCTACCTATTCTACCAACAACTGATGAACCAAGCATACTATACTTGCAATTGTTAACAAAAAAACTTAGAAAAATTTTACAAATGGTCTAGTGCATTTTTCAATTTATCCAAACAATGTTTAGGTAATTATGAAGATTTTGAGTCATTTTCCATGTTTTCCCCCCAAAAAATGTTAGTTGAAACAAAAAGTTTTAGCAACAAACAAACCAAAAATCTTAGAAAAAAATTCAAAATTTTGGTAAAAGTTTAGCCAAAGATTTTTTGCTGGTCAAATAGCCTATTTACAAACATCATTTCAAAAAGTAAAAATCTTTTAAACCAAGTTTGTAAAATTTTATTCGCAACGAAGACGATATTCATAATATCTGATATGCCAATTATAGAAAACATTTATGTTTTATCGATAGTGTGTGGTCCTATACCAAATTTGGTTACATACAGTACCGGTATTTCAGTATATTTTGCTCAACAGAGCATTCTAACAAGCACTGACCATGCTGGTTGGGTAAAATACATAGGCTAGACTATTGACATAAATGTTTTTCAAATAAGATGTGGACAAGCTGATAAGGCTTCAAATTTCAATTTTACTTTGCTGTGATTTATGGTCTGTTACTGTAGCTACACAGTACAACTGTAAGCCCTATAAGCTACTGAACAAACAAAATAAAATATCACAAACTCTAAACTATGAATTTATGTCTTCTCTTATCGGTAAGTCCTAGTTTTGATTTCTGAGTTACAGGTATACATTGTATAATGTCACAAAAGAAGTGCGTGCCTAAAAACGTGCACAGATAAAAGCCAAAATACAACATAAAAATCAATCATAGATAATATTATACCATTACTTTATTTCTATCTTAATGTTTCAAGATATAGTACTTAAAAACAAACAGCATCAACTCTTTGCTGTGTTCCTAATGTTCAAAGTCAGTTAACATCATAGATCAACAAGAACAAATTGAAGCAAACCAATAACACAAGGCAGAAGAGAAATTTTAGCAAGCAAATAGCACATGACAAAAACAGGCAAGCCAGAGGCGCAGCATTGCTAGCATGTGGTACCACACAAATAAGGTTTACCCAACCCAGCCACGAACTAACTAACACAACCACGGTAATAAGATTATCCTACTCTCCCAAAATGTATGGTACCGGTACCAAATATTAACCATATATAACCACAGACAATACAAAAGATCAAAACAAAAAACAGCATTCTACGATACGAGACAAAGCAGAATGAGGGTTAGTTATCAACTAAAGTTAATAAGCAGGACATACTATTATCACAAACGTGAAAAAAAAACTAGAGCAGCAGCAGGATATTAAACAGCGTGGAGAAGTTGCATTTCTTGTCTGCATTCCCTCTAACTTTATGGCTAGTCGGCAAGCACCCAAATTATCTTAAAAATTGTGCCCAAAGCTCTAAAAAGACGTTTATGTGCCCTAAATTTTGTACCAATCCAGTATTAAAGCATATCAAATTTCATATTTCCACAAATTTGTAGAATTTTCCAAAACTTTGTTTACTATATTGCCAAAAATTATTTGCCCTTGCTACAACAAATCGCCAATTCGCTGAAAAAAATTAGGGTAGTCGGAACACTGTTTCATGTAGTAAGTTACCAGACTATTGCAATTATGTAAGCCTCAAGTTGAATCAAAAATTGACCC
This sequence comes from Trididemnum nubilum, assembly GCA_963965965.1. Taxonomy (NCBI): domain Eukaryota; kingdom Metazoa; phylum Chordata; class Ascidiacea; order Aplousobranchia; family Didemnidae; genus Trididemnum; species Trididemnum nubilum. Next base: position 14,478 of record CAWYPQ010000236.1, on the reverse strand, counting down.
GCAATCAAATATCCTTACTTTTAAATCTTGGAAAAAATAAACACTCTACTACTGCCAATACAGTTGTTTGAAGACATGTATTATATGAAGTATATAACCAAAAATGAAATAAATAATAATCAATAAGTACCGAAACAGCAATAATATTTGGTGCATGCAAGTGAGCACTTATACAATACATTAAAAAAGATGAATTTACACAGTATCCGTTTTTCGTACGTTTTCGTCCGTTTTTTTACGTTTTTACTTCTCCTTGAAAAAGTATGCGCTTTTTCATCCGCATTTTTGTAAGTCCATATACGCACTAAGTAGACTGTTATATATAGATAAAATTTTGTCCAAAAATTTTGTGTATGAACAATAAGAGCGATATTTTGAAATAGAACTGTACTCCTTTACAAAAAAATTTTTTCAGAAAACTTTTGTCCAGTATGTGACTGTCTGGTTAGTGCGGATATGGACACATAAAAATGCGGATGAAAAAGCGCATACTTTGTCAAGGAGAAGCAAAAACGTAAAAAAACGGACGAAAATGTACGAAAAACGGATACTGTGTAAATTCACCTTAATGGATTTAATCCTACAACACTGTACACCGCACAACAACGAATATGATCAGTTGAGCAGCTTAATATTTACAGTTTGCTTTAAATACTCTAAGCAGACATTAACTCCTTCCACAAGCAGAGTTAAAAAATTGCCTTCCCTGCTGTGATTAAGCAAGGTAATAGAAAAATCATCAGGCAATAGATCAGAGCTAGCTTCCACATTGCAGATATATAGCCCTTATCTGCTTTATTGTTTCAGAGATAGCTTGTGAGGGTTTACATTTACATGCAACATTACAAGGAGACTGCACATTAACACCACAACCACACAGTGGTGAAGAGCACATTTCAGAAAAATGCTGATACAGAAACAAATTCAGCAAATTATTTAGACTTAAAGTTAAAGTTTCAATATTACGAGAGATGTTTGATTTAAAAACCAAACTACTGCAAGACACTCTTGGTATAATACTTAAACCATTCAATAGCCACTTATTTCGGCCAGAATTTTGCCAAATTTTTTCAATATTATACCGTACTTAACCATGCTTTTTGTATAAGAGCAACATGTGCTGGACAAATCTGCAAAACGGTCAACAAATATTTTCTCTTCCTATTATTTGATCTGAGACAGTAAAACATTCTGGTGATATCAAGTTTCATTTAAGGAAGTTAAATACTTGTTGTAACTTGCCAATCAAATCTTAACTTGAGTTATTACAGGTGTGATAATGGTAAGTTATGGTATCGGTAATTGATTGAATGATTGGTAAATTATTAAAACACTTCAAAGATTTGTGATTTAGCTAAGGATTCCAGATTCGATTTTCTAAAATCTGAAATACCAGTAGTTAAGACAATCGGCAAAACACAATTCACTGCTCAGAAATAGTATTCTACAGTAGAATAGGTTTGCGGTAATTAATCTGAAATTAAAATGGATATCCTGAAAGTAATTACCTGCAGAGCTGAAAGTGTAGGCCAAATAAGCCTACTGAAATACCGGTAACATACGAAACAGTACTGCATGGTAGAGGTCGGTAAGTCTACCGCCTACCCTGATCTACAATTAGCTTCAAACTTACCTGATCCTGGTGGACCCATAATCATTAAATGAATTGCTTTCCTAAGACGTGATAGCTTCATTTTAAGATCTCAACAAGCCAGGCCTACAAGAAATTCAAATTCTGGTACTACAGCGCTAGGCCTACTCTGCAGACAGACCACATCAGATTAGAATCAGTTCCATCAATAACTCCAATTACAATTCTGAATCTAGAACTGTGCAGAGGAAGTAAATTCACACCGTATTAATTAATTCAACCAAAAGTCACTGGTAGACCCACTCTATAGGCTAACAGATCATAGATAAGCCTAGGCTACCGATAAAAGTAAACACCCTTGTTCAAAACTAATCCTAAATATGATCTATGATGTGATGTAACCAAGGCAGAGCCTACGTGTACGCCTACTGTCTATATAGCTAACTCATTAGCTGCATCACAGCCAGTATGCATTCCATGTTCTGGCCACGCCGAAGTTACGCCGAACAGACTCATCGCCACGCCAAGCAACTTTTTTCATTTTAGAACCTTGCAAACTTTACGCCAACTTAAAAAAAACTACACAGCGTCGCCAAGTGGAAAGGGAGTCCAGCGCATTTCGCAATCAGCTGCCGTTTGTGCAGGCGTGCAGCAGTGTTCGGAGTTTTTCGCTCAGCTTTTGGTGTCTTCCGCTTACCACCTTTTAGTATTTCATTGAATTTTTTGAAATGATGCTAATACTTTATTGACAGTTGACTCGGATGACCTCTTTGGTCCTTGGCAAGTGACTGTATGTTTTTTGGTGAACTGTAAAGACCGCAGAGCAGGTGCGTAACCAGAAATTTGCAATGAGGGGTTGTTGCGGGGGTGTGGGGGCAGAGTTACCAACGCTCAAAAAATTTGAATTTTGTGGGCAAAAATAACTTAATTTTAGGCCTGTTTTGCTAAAAATTAATGCTATTAAGACGTGGAATAGAAATTAGCAGTGCAAGAACATGATTATACTAGTTGCATAAATGAGCTATATTTTATAGAGAACGATATAATTAGGGGGGAGTATTGGAAGTTTGAAAGAAGTGATTGGTAATTAACTATTACTGAATGGTTCCCCTTCCCCCCATTCCTTAGCTTATATATGTATATATTTACATAGGTGAGCAGTTGAGCACAAGTCCGTTAATCGTTAATCCGTTAATTACGAAGCTGACTTTTTCACTAACTCGTTAATCCGTTAAAAAGGTTTTTCATGTTAACGGACTAAATTAACTTCCGTTAAGTTCTGTAAACGAACTAAATTAATTTCTGCTAAGTTCTGTTAACTTCCGTTAAGGTTTTTATCGTTTATATTTTGCACCATTCATTCATCGTACCGGTACAAACCAGTTTGCACTGGTAGCACTTGTTGCGTATCAGCAGGAGTTTTTTGGAAGAAAGCAAAGACAGTAGATTCTTTTTGAGGCAATTGTCGCTGCAGCCTCAAAGTTCTAACAATTATCGCTGTTTGCGATTTCCAAAGATTTTCCGATCGCAGCTTCGCCAGAGCATTTGAACTTATTTTTATCTTGAAATTAGATTAAACTGTAAAATGTAACTTCCAAAACAGAAAAAGACCACCATAGCAATAAATATTTCCTTACAATCAGCTCTACAGCGTCAATACGTGTTCTAGAGGCGAGTGAAAAAAAGGAAATGTAAATTACGCGAAAAATATTAACGAATTAACGGACTTTATTAACTTCCGTTAATTAAAGCTGAAAATAACGGATTAACGTTAACGGAGGTGTGAAGTTTGTTAACGGACTAGTGGTTAACGAAGCTAACGTTTTGCATTAAAGGCGGTGAATCATCCAGCCAATTCCGGTGGTTTACAATAGCTAAAATTGAACTATAATTTTTGATATTTTTTGTTTTGATTTTGGGGCTGCGTTTGCAAAGATATTCAACAAATACAAAAAGATGTCCCCCCGAAAAAAGTTTTTGGAAACTCTGAGTATTGATCTTCCCGCCAAAACCACAGTTCTTTAAACTATTAGGCCTACTGTAATCTTATTAAACTATTAGGCCTAACTATCTCTAAACTATTAGGCCTAATAGTCTAGAGATAGTTAGGCCTAATTAGGCCTGAACTATTTAGAAATAAACTATGGGGCGCCGTTTGGAAAAAAATTATTTGTTTTGTGAACCATGTTTTTTGAGCTTATTTAGACCATTATTTGTCCGATATATATATCGGAAATATCCGACTTATATATCGGACAAATTGTGCCCTAAGTCGGACCAAAAAACACGCGCAAAATAAGTCGGATATTTCCGACTTATATATCGGACAAATTGTGCTCTAAGTCGGACCAAAAAACACGCGCAAAATAAGTCGGATATTTCCGACTTATATATCGGACAAATTGTGCCCTAAGTCGGACCAAAAAACACGCGCAAAATAAGTCGGATATTTCCGACTTATATATCGGACAAATTGTGACCTAAGTCGGACCAAAAAACACGCGCAAAATAAGTCGGATATTTCCGACTTATATATCGGACAAATTGTGACCTAAGTCGGACCAAAAAACACGCGCAAAACAAGTCGGATATTTCCGACTTATATATCGGACAAATTGTGCCCTAAGTCGGACCAAAAAACACGCGCAAAATAAGTCGGATATTTCCGACTTATATATCGGACAAATTGTGCCCTAAGTCGGACCAAAAAACACGCGCAAAATAAGTCGGACAAAACTTTTTGTCCGACTTATTTTGTCCGATATGGTTCATATGAGCTATCTCAGACAACATCTAGAAGTATCACGTGACTTTCGTGATGTACGTTTCGTGATGCCGATGCACGTGACTTTCGTGATGTAAGCCTAGTCTAACTTACGTCTTTCAAGCTTTGAGTCAGTTAGGACCTAGAAATACTGAATATTTCAATGTGACTGTAAGATATCAAAAGACAAATGCTAGATTAGCATTAAGTTTGTCTTATCATAGTTAATGCTAACTTTCATATCTATTTCTTTAACGTTACTTTTCATATTCGAAGTGACTTGGCGAATTGAACATTCACGGTATTTTTTTTCCTCGCGAATGGAGACATTGCCTTTTTCATACATTTGGTTAAAATACGACATTTTGAGTCTAGATTCGATAAGTGTTGCATGGCCGATAGGTTACAACGTCGAGATTGGAACTCTCGGCTCCGAGTTCGACTCCCATCGGACCCACCGCCGGAGGGTGGAATTTTGGAAGATACAATGCGCATGTTTCTTTTGCTTTAAAACCTTGCATTGCAGTTAGGGTTGGGCAGCGATGCCAGTCTGAGGGATAGCAATTCCCTGCAGCAATTTCCCGCGTGTTTTTTATTCATAGCGCATGATCCATTCGCGAGGGAAAAAAAATACCGCGAGTGTTCCATTCGCCAAGTCACTTCCTTTTATATTTGCATATTTTTTACTTTGCATGTTACCGGTATGTTTGATATTGTTATGTATCACATTTAGATTTTATTATAGTGGTCAGAGGTGGAGTCCTCGAGGACGTCCTTGGCCTCGAGGACAGATTTTGAAGTCCTTGGCCTTGGCCTCGAGGCCTCAAGTCCTCGAAAATTGGCCTGTTCTCGGCTCGAGGACAGCAGTATTTTTTGAATTGCTAAAATTTTGTGAAGCGCTTGAAAAATATTTTGGAAAACGTTTTTTTGTGAGACCGCTAGAAAAATTTTGTGAAGACCTTTTTTTTTTTTTTTTTTTTTTGAGATCGCCTAAAAAATTTTTGTGATTTTGGAGAGCACTTGCGCTTGTGTCCTTGGCCTTGGCCTCGAGCATTCCTGTCCTTGGCCTCGAGAGTGTCTGTCCTCGGAAAGGCTGTCCTTGGCCTTGGCCCTCGGTTTTTTTTGTGTCCTTGGCCTTGGCCTCGAGCCTTGTGTCCTCGACTCCACCTCTGATAGTGGTAGTGCCTAGGCAACACAGCTTTGAAGCCAGAAGAATATTGTAGAGATGGCGAGTTGGTGGTGACACTGTGTCCGATTTGACCAAATACAGTATACTGTGTAGCTTGGGCTGACTGCTATATTGTAGACTACCACTACTTTGTTAACCATTTGCTATTCCAGATGTTATGCTTATTTCGATAAGCTACTCATGTTCTTCTAGTGTCCAAAGTTTGCTTTAATATTCAGATGCAACTCTTATAATGTGTCATACGAATACAACTTTAAAATTGGGTGCTTTAACCACCGAACTCCTAGAAAGCCCATTCAAACTGACTTCAAGATTTATGATTTTTGCTTTTTACGCGGCACATCACGAAAGTCACGTGATACTTCTAGATTTTGTCTGAGATAGCTCATATGAACCATATCGGACAAAATAAGTCGGACAAAAAGTTTTGTCCGACTTATTTTGCGCGTGTTTTTTGGTCCGACTTAGGGCACAATTTGTCCGATATATAAGTCGGAAATATCCGACTTATTTTGCGCGTGTTTTTTGGTCCGACTTAGGGCACAATTTGTCCGATATATAAGTCGGAAATATCCGACTTGTTTTGCGCGTGTTTTTTGGTCCGACTTAGGTCACAATTTGTCCGATATATAAGTCGGAAATATCCGACTTATTTTGCGCGTGTTTTTTTGGTCCGACTTAAGGCACAATTTGTCCGATATATAAGTCGGATATTTCCGATATATATATCGGACAAATTGTGGTCTAAATAAGTGGAAAAAACATGCATCACAAAATAGTTTTTTTCCAAACGGCGAGTGGCGCGCCGTTTGGAAAAAAACTATTTTGTCCCAACTTATTTTGCACGTGATTTTTGGTCCGACTTAGAGCACGATTTGTCCGATATATAAGTCGGATATTTCCGATATATATATCGGACAAATAATGGTCTAAATAAGCTCAAAAAACATGGTTCACAAAACAAATAATTTTTTTCCAAACGGCGCCCCATAATAAACTATCTCTAAACTATTAGGCCTACCACAGTTCTCTAAACCATTAGGCCTACTGTGGTTTTGGCGGGAAGATCAAAACTCAGAGTTTCCAAAAACTTTTTTCGGGGGGACATCTTTTTGTATTTGTTGAATATCTTTGCAAACTCAGTCCCAAAATTAAAACAAAAAATATCAAAAATTATAGTTCAATTTTAGCTATTGTAAACCACCGGAATTGGCTAGATGATTCACCGCCTTTAACATGCCCACCTATGTATACATATATATATATATACATTTTTTTTTTGATGAAACATATGTTAAGCATTTTTCATTAAGCGATGAAATTTGATTACCAGTTTTTGGCCATTTTTCTAATAAATTTTCTGATTTATGAGTCAACAGTATTTTGGACAAATTAGCCCTCCCCCCTAACTAAACGTTTCGAAATATGCTTTAAATCATTTTTTGAGTCTATTCCAGCGCAAAGAACAGTCTCAGATGTGCTAAAAACGTGGTATTTTCCTTATTCTGCATTTTGGTCGACTGGCCAATGGAGGGCATTAACCCCCCCCCCTCTGACTATCCTACTGCTGCTAAATGTTTTGCTTTCTTCGATAGTTGTTTATTACGATTGGGTTCGAGATCGAGACGGCATCTGCCAAGACCGAGATTGAGATCTCAAACATTTCCTCTAGAGACCGAGGCCGATTTCGAGACCATCAGCCTCACTTTGAAATTTTATCCTCAAAAACTGCAAAAGTTGTTTTGCGCGAAAATGCGGTTTTTAATGTGCGAGCAGCGCCAGCCGATAAGCTTTTTTGTGCCCAACTTTTCGTTATCAAATTGTTCCGATTCCAAAGGAAAAAAATGCCATATTATATAGTAACTCATCTTAACTTTTCGCACATTTTGAGCACGTGACGACTTGGCCATAATTCCTTCTCCTTCTGAAGTTTCATATATTAAACGCACGTGCTTGTTGCAAATTTCGAATTTATGGCCACCCCCTTCTGCTATGTTGCAGACGTGACATTCCATAAATAACAGAAAATGATAGCGTAACTAAACAATTTATCAATGCCAGTATAATGAGGTCGAAGTGTATTAAATATGCAGTAATAAAACAATCTGAACTGATGAGTCTCAATACGTTGTGGCCTTCATGTCTGAATCAAGATATTATTTTTTCACACATTTTCACAGTTTCAACTTCCAAAATGTGCTATAAGCTACCAGTCCTATTACAAACGATTTCGTAAGTTAGTAGTTATCATCAAAGAATATTTCTCCACGTCTACTCAACGGCTATTCACCGAAACAAGCGTTTTTGTGGGGGTAGGAAAGCAGGTCTGGCGCCACGGGGGCATTTAGGGGCCGAACTCCCCCAAGCAAGAAATGTGCCCCTCCAAGCAAGAAATGTGTTCCCCCAAGCGAGGATTGTGCCCAAAAAAAAGTAACAGGCCTGGTGCCACTCGAGTGCATTTCGGGGCTTGTATCTTCCAAAATACTGCTTGTGCTCTCCAAGCGTGAGTAAAGTCTCGTTTTAGACCGAAAAACACAAGTGAACGACAAAACGAAGCCTAGATTTCGCGCTGAAGACCTTTTTTTTATTTTCGGTCTTCAGTCCTGAATTTGTGGACAAGAACCGAGATTCGCACCATAAAATTCCATCGCGCCCCGCCAGGCTACAAACGTGCCCCCTCCCCCCCCCCCCCCCGAGCGAAAATTGAGTCCCGAAAGGAGGCAAACGGCCTGTATCCACGGGGCATAATTGTTTTTTCTCTCCCACCTGCTCCTGGTCACGCTACTCTGACTCCGGTCCTGTAGGAAAGCTTGGTTCTTGACTTGCGACTAAAAAATCACGAAAAATTTAAAACTATCCTTACCAAGTTTCGGTTTTCGAGACACTACAGTACAAATCAGAAAAATTTCTCTTAGTTCAGCGAGTTGCCAAAATGCCAATGCTGTGATAAAAAATATTTTGTAAATAACTTACTTTGACTTTTAGAAGCTTCTAATTAGCAATAGTGACCGATATTCTGGCATTAGCACTGATATCACAACACTTTTGAAGTAATTGAAATTACACTTTATTCACCTAGTTTCCTTGGCCAGAAGATATGGAAGGGTCCTTTATGGTCTTCGAGTCAAGCTGCCACCTGCCCACCTGTCTACCACACACGGTAGAGGCTTCTCACTCTCCCTTTTATCGCTGAACGTCAAGCAGGGAAGCTGTTAACGCCAATGTTTATAGTCTTTGATTTGACCCGACCAGGAATCGAACCCTTGGTTACCATTTCACCAGGAGACGCTCTATCCACTCGACCACTGACCACTAAAGTAGTGACATAGCTATTTTAATTATTGAAATAGCTTTTTTAAATACACTTTTGAAGTAGTGAAATTACTGACTTCCGTTGTATCATCACAGGGATGCTAACAATCGAGCAAAGAAGTCTCTGCTTAATGTTGTTATTGATGCTACATTGCCACATTAAGGCTAAGCGGCAATTTTTCTCCATTTAGCTTCGTAAATTGTTCTCCATTTTGTATCTGATGTGACGAGTTAGTAGGCGCGTAGCCAGAAATTCGCAATGGGGGGTTTGGGGGTGTGTTTTGGGGGTCTGGGGGCGGAGCCCCCTGCCCTCGAAAATTTTGCATTTTTTTGCAACACTAACTTAATTTTAGAGCTATTTTAATAAAAAATAATGCTTTTAAAGCGTGGCATAGAAATTGCCAGCGCAACATGATTCAACTGGTTGCATTAATGGGCTATATGAAAAGTGGCTGATGATAACATTGCAGTTCTCTTGTTTACATGCTGGTAAATCATAAAAATCCTATTATTCAATGACGCTCATATTGAGTAATCTATTTCGTCTATATTTTATAAAGAAAAATAATTCGGGGGAGGGGGGCTAACGGAGAGATATTTGAGAGAAGTGATTGGTAATTAACTAACAACAAATAGCCCCACCCCTCTCGTTATTCCTGAGTTTATAATATATTTGTTAATAAAACCTATGTTTGGCGTTTTTACACAAGCAATCAAATATGATTTTTTATTTTCGGGCATTTTTTAAAGTTTTCATTGATTTGTGACTTTAATTTTGACAATTATCCCTCCCCTCTGAATATATGTTTCAAAAGATGCTTTAAATCACGTTTTAGTCAATTCCAGCGCAAAAAAACAGCCTCAAAAGAGCTAAAAACGTGGTATTTTTCTTATTCTGCATTTTAGTTGACAGGCCAATGGGGGGGGGTCCAGGCTACGCTACTGCGAGTTAGAGGAAGTATCGCCGACACTAAACCCGAACTGGGCTGGAGACCCAAAACTCGTCTCAAGCTTAATTAGACTCGAACCCGACCGGAAAACCCACCCCGATTCACAATTCTGCGTCATGGTGATCCGAATGATGGACTAAAGACTTGCAAAATCTTTATTCTCTGCGCTCGAGTAGAAGGCATTGCTCGATCTTGAATACGGGCATTATAGGCAATTGCTTATACCGGTATGTTATTTTTTCATTAAAAATTAGCTTAAATTTTCAGCGGCTCCCCCATTCCTCTCCACTTTTACTTGATCCATAAAGCTGAGTAAAAATTTTGATTCCTCTCAGGAACCAATTTGAATGTATCACTTAGGTGAAACTAAGGGTTTTTGTTCTAAAAGTTGCTAACTCAGGCCATCTTCTAACCTTTTCATGAACGTATTGTAATAACCAGAGACGGATTTACCAAAGGACACAGTGCAAGGGGCACCGCGCTCAGATGGAAAGACTTTTTTGGTCTTCACCTGTATTTGGCAAGAAGATGTTGCGAAATTCCCAAAGTGCCGGGGGCCCCGCACAATGTAAATCCGGCCCGGGCAATAACATGGTTAGTAGGCGCATAGAATAGAATAGAAAATAGTTTATTCGCAATACAAACACATACAAATTGAACACACATAAAACGAAAATCACGGTCAGTTTGTCCAGGCCAGGAACTACCAACGAACCCAAAGGTTTTTTAATCCAAGGTGCTTCCAGGCTCATTACTTGACAGTTTGAAAACTTAGAGAAGACCATCTACTATGCCACTTTTCAATAACAATTCACTACCAATTAGCCAGTTTTTACGCGAAAAACTATTTTTGAAAAAAAATTAGCTAAGGGAAATGCTCATTAAACAAATTATTGAATTTGAATTGAGGGAGCATGGACCTTTTTGAGGTACATGTACTCCTAAACTGGTAATTTTTATGACAAAACAAAAATCTCTAAAGGAAGTTCTTCGAGTGGATTATTATTTACTGCTAAAATATTGCAGTAGGTAGTGCACCTAACTTCCTCCTGCTTAGGCTAAATCACTTACAAAATTTAACACCAAAATGCAAGATTTTCAACTTGCTTTGGACTTAATTGCAACTTAAAGGAGGATTGAACAATTTAATTTTTTTGATTTGCTTTCAAATGCAAAAAATCTAGTTCTTTCAAATGTCGATCTCTGTTTAACTGAATCTCTTGTTCAGTGGGGTGGTTAGCTCACGCGACACCTTCCAAAGCTAATTTGGTGACGGTAACTGAAAAAACAGTTACAAACATAAGCAAAGGCTCAAACACAATATGCAAAACATCAAACACAATAACTAAAAGGTCAACTATAAAGCAAAAGTAGTCCAAGGCATGAGTCATGAATACACAAATTAGCATCAGAATTAGACAAACTAACATTATCCAAACTTAGAAAAGCTAATGAATTAGATCAAAGATATAGCGTAGCACTGGTGTCTGAAGTAACTTAAAACAATAAACAATAATTGACTTATACCTGCTTTATAACCCCCACTGCGGTCAAAGCAAACTCTGGTCCAAGGAATTAATTATCACTGAAGGCAGAAACGTAGCAGGCAATCTAAAACAGTAAAAACATGCAAACTAAGGTCTAGAACTTGGTTATTACAATACAGTCATAAAGTTGCAGAATTACTTCCAGTTGCGGTAAAATAACAGTTTTGCAATTAACCGGCAAGTAGTAAATTATTACTAAAATACAGTCAACATAAAATGCAGCAGTTTGGGGCAGCTGCATCACTAAATAAGGCACCATAAGGCAATAAATGCATTTTAATTCAGTGACAACTATTTAGGCTACCCATTCTTACATCAGCATACATCAATTATAACAATTTATCTTACCAACTGTTGCTGGCCCTATGTCAGAAACAGAAGAGACTGAAGATGAGCTTGACACTTTGTCAGGTTCCCAAAAGACATCTGCAAACGGTACCGGTAAGCAAGGTTCTACCTAAGTATCACTAACACACAACTTAATACAATAAATCGTATCATTGAAGGCATATAGCACAATACTGCAGCAGTCCATGAGTCAATTACAGTAGACTACTACCATGTCTCCAAAAGATCAACTGCAACTCCAAGATTTCAGCTACGAATAATCAGCATCAAACAAGTCAAACAAAGGTAAGGCAAGCATTATGTTCCATTAAGTAACTCCGGTTATTAACAAACATTCCACAATATTAAGCAGCATCAGCTAGCAGCAACATCAAAAGCAGTCATTTATACATCATAGGCTATTAAGCTATCACCATTACTGCACAATGCACTTAGCCTACCTGTGCAATAATTTACCAGTCTAACACACAATAACTAGCATTATAAGGCAAAGATTACGTACTCAAATTTACGATTGCCTTTCAATTGAACCGAAGAACCAACAATCCAAAATCAACAACAGCAAACATCAGTTATCTTGCTTTTTGCAAAAGAACACATTTTCGTACACTATTCGAGAACTAATAGCAACAGGGTTGCCATTAAAATTCAGAAACGCAGGTAAGCGAATACAGCAACACTCTGAACACCTGCAAAATGTGATCCAATCGCATTAAAATACCTTTTTTTCCAAAAGTTTACAAGGGGTTTCGCCCCTAGACCCCAGTCTATGATACGTTTAAGTTGCACTACTTTACTCAACAGTCAACACTTCTCCCAGATATTTTCGCTTTTCAACTTTTTGGTTTAAGCCCTTTTCCTTTAGCAAAATCCCAGCTTAGTGCCAAAATAGGCCACGGCTTATAATCTTCCACTTCACGATATTTATGCCCCGCAAAAGTTCCTCTTTCGAAAATTTTTGATAACTCCATTGCATGTGATTTGTGGTTTGCCTTCTCCCCAATCACAAATCCTGGCTACGCCTGTGACCGGTACCCCAAACGTTATGTTTTAAACAACAACAGTATGCATCATAATCAGGTTTCGGAGTCGCTGAAAAAAACAAAGAAAACAAAAAACTTTCGACAATCGAGGGATTTGCAACTTAGTGAAATAACAGTGACTCGACAAGCGATTGACAATCGCTATTGCTATCGCCATTGCTGTTGAAAGCAACATTCGCTTTGGCTATTGACAGCGACTAGCGATATTATAAAAATACAGTGTTTCTTTTGGAAAATTTTGAGATATTTTGAATTTATTTTTACATGTGAATCAAAGAGCAAAATACGTTGTAAAAAGGTTTATAAAAAGCCTATAGCATGTGCTGGGCTAGTTTGACAACCAGTCAACCAGCATATTCCAGCTGCTTCCCCGATATTTATATGTTTTGAAAGAAAGTGATGTTGACTGTTGTCATATTGCATTTTCAAAAAAAAAGATGTACGTATGAGGTTCAGACCTGAAAAATGGGGGAGAATTAGGGGAAGGGGGCAAGTGAATAAATAACGGAAAAGTCAACAAAAGGTTGTATTTTCAAAAATTATTTTTAGATTTTAGAAAACTAGACGAAAAATGCAACATATTGATATTTCATGTTCTTAGCTTTTTTCTAACATAAACAGGTAGAGATATTGGCCAAAATATTGTGATCAATGAAGCAAGACGTGTGCGCAATTTGAGCTCCGCGGAGTCGGCGATCAAAACAAAGGGTTAAAAGAGATAAGAAATAACATGCTGTGAGTTTCGTGCCTGTAACTTAAACTCCCTATCCAAAGAAAGGCTTACGCCAGAGCAGCATCATCTTGCGCCAGTGTTACGCCAATTGTCGTAGCAGCTCTTCAACTCACGCCGCTACGCCAAAGAAACAAATTTTCCACGCCGGAGATCTTCGGAAAAGCATACATAAAATGCAGACTGGCATCACAGCCGATAGGCTACTTTTTCGGTAGTGTAATTGTAATTGTAATTACATTTTATTTACCAAGTTGCGTTGGCCAGGAGACAGCGAAATGACTTTTCGGTCTTCGAGTCAAGCTGCCACCTGCCCATCTGTCTACCAGTGGCGGATTTAGGGGGGGGGATGGGGGGGATGCATCCCCCCCACCAGCGTAAAAGTAACAATTTTGGCCGAAAAATCAGCCTCTATTTCGAATAATTCGGCTCCATTTCGGGATGCATCCCCCCCCACCGACCTAAACGTAACGAATCCGGCCGAAAAATCACTCTCAATTTTGGTGAAGACCTTTTTTTTTTTTTTTTTTTTTTTTTTTGGAGACCACCTGATTTTGGCAAAAAACACGTTTGAATTTCCGATTTCCGCCGAAAAATCACTCTCAATTTTGGTGAAGACCTTTTTTTTTTTTTTTTTTTTGGAGACCACCTGATTTTGGCGAAAAAAACGTTTGAATTTCCGATTTCGGCCGAAAAATCACTCTCAATTTTGGTGAAGACATCCGAATTTTGAGGTTTTGTGCTTCAAATCCCCCCCCACCAAAATTTTCTGGATCCGCCACTGCTGTCTACCACACACGATGGAGGCTTCACACTGTTCCTTTAACGTCAAGCAGGGAAGCTGTGAATACCAATTTTTATAGTCTTTGGTTTGACTCGACCGGGAATCGAACTCGTGTCTACCGCTTCAGTAGCAGACGCTCTATCCACTTGACCACTGATCGGTTAAATTAGAGATGTCGCAGGCAAGGATGGCAGTACGGTACGGTACGTTGGTACGGTAC
>CAWYPQ010000235.1:0-84393 GCA_963965965.1 Trididemnum nubilum | reverse complement strand
AATTAGCATTTGCCGCTATCCATGTTATTGGACTAACTGTTAACATAGCCAGTATATGCATCTTTTTTACAGTACCAAAGGGCTATGTCTTGTAAGCAATAATTTTAATCAAAGTAGGTCAAACATCAAAATTATTAGTTTAGTCAAAAACTATGGCCAAAGTTTCGCCTGTAGACCACTTTGCCTCCGGTTCTTTCCCCAAACTACACATTATTACCTTCCAATTGCAAAATTTCACTGCTCTTTTATATTTCAAAATACTTTTTACGGTACAGCAGTGATTTTGAAAATGTAGGCCATGGCCCGCCGCTTAGCCATAAGAGCGTTTAGCGGTGGGCCACAGAGCTTTTTGGATTCAAAAAGTTGCATTTGCGCGATGAGCTCGTTATTCCTTGAAATAGTCAGAAAGCTTGCAGAAAGTTGCGGTGAATGGTGCGGCAAACTTTTTTTTGGAACGCCTAAAAATGCGCAGAAAATGGCGTTTTCTGGAAAGAAGAATTTTTTTTGCTTTTTTTTTGGAGATCGCAAAAAATGTGGAGAAAATGGCGTTCTTCGCAGCGAAGAACTTTTTTTTGTTTTTGTTTGCAGATTTGCTTTTGCACTCGAGCATTACTTGGAGAGTTGGGCCATGAAAAATTTTCTAAACAAAAATGGGCCACATTAAAAAAAAGTTGGGAAGCACTGTTTTACAGTTAGTTCTCTATTCACTGCCGCCAAAATACGTTTTATAGGCTAATCGCAAAAATTTGTGCATACTTGAAAACAGTCAACCCTATTTTGTCATAAATATTGGCTATTGCATTACAAAAGCTCGTTTTACCAATTGCCGTATAAAAGTTATCATAACAACCTTGATATCTTTTAAGACAAAATAGTGTTACTTCTTTCATGAACATCATTGCGAAATCTCGTGTGAAAAAGTAGATGCTCAATGTCCAAGCGCGCAAGCAGAGTTTTGCTAAAAAGGGCCAAAAAAGAGGATATTTTTTGACACAAAATTAGGAACTAGTAATAATTGTGTATGAGTTACGCAAACTGGAATATTAGTTTAAAATTAGATTAGTTTCAGATCAGAGATGGAATCGGGCCGAGTTGGTTCAGCCCGAACCCTACCCGAACCCGAAGAAGTAAGCCCGAACCCGACCCGAAACCGAGGCTTCGTAAGGAAGCCCGATTCGGCCTAACAGTAGTTTTTCCTGTTCATTAAGTAGGCTATGCTAGATATTTGGATGTTAATGTGCTGCAAACCAGTTTTATTGTTTAGAAAGGAATAAAACAAAAGCACACAAATAAATCAATCAATTGTAAGCAAAATTCAGTTGTTCTATTGCCTCCACGGTTTCTGGAGATAGCAATGTCCGCCTTTCTGTTATTGTCAGTCCAAATGAAAAAAAATTATTAGCTAGTGTGCCCTCGATTGAGTCCGACTGAGCCCGATTTTTCTTTGTAAAGTTAGGCCCGAAACCCGGCCCGAACCTGGCCCGACCCGAAAAACCCGACCCGACTTCCATTTCTGTTTCAGGTCGTCATAAAATTGAGACTTCTCAGATAAAGATTACCGACGGGTTCCGAGAAGCCATTGCAAAAATTTGAAGTAGCTGGAGTAAGATAAGTTTGCTAATGCATTGAGTTTAGTGGAAGCCATATCAAAATTTGAACATTTATGTCCATTATTAAAGTAAATTACGTCACAAAATGTTTTTATGACATAATCATTTTGTTTGAGCATTATCTAATTCAAATTTAAAAAACAAATTTGCAAAAAAATTTGAATTGCCTACGACGTCATTTTTACCAATAACGTCCTTGATGTCTGTGATTACGTCATCAACTCATAACCATTTTTCTTCAAACAACTTGGTGGACACAAACTTGCTGTACCAAATGCTGACATTCTAAAGTAAGTAACCGGACATAGTGAATAACCTCCCAAAATAGAGTCTTTATGAAGAATTTTGCGTCTTGCTTGCGAATAAAAGTGTTGTGAGCACTATTGTTCATCGATACCACAATAAAATAATCTACCATTTCAATATTGAAAACTTGAGCATGCAAGTTGTTTGAATCCGTCCTATCCGTTGCACCAAGAAGAACAAAAGTACCGTTGCCTCCTTCGTGAAGAGCAGAACTAAACATATATTGTTATAAGAATCTAGAGACGTTGATTGGAGTATTTCTTAAGAATATTGGACTCCATAAAATTGAGTCGGCATTGTGGCTTTTCACTGTGCCATATTTTGTAGAGAAATCAAAAATAAATAAGCCACCCCAAGAGTTACACTGCATGTATTTAAGTCGTTGGATAGATCACTTATGCTTGGACTTCTTTTCAAGAATTTTTTCTTACCAATCTTGGCAGAGTTACGGACCATCTTGAAAAAATATTTTTGCAAGTTGACTTGAAGCCAAAACACGGTAATTGTAATTATATCTTGGTCAAAAGACAACAAAGAGATCTTTTAGTCTTCGAGCCAAATTGTCATTTCCCCATAAAATCTGTCTTCCACACATGGAGCCTTCACAGGGATCGTTTATTGCTGAACGTGGAACAGAAAAGCGTGAATACTTATATTTCGTATCGTCTTTGGTATAACCAGACCAAAAATTGATCGAAATTTTTTAATTTTATTAGTTGTTTAGTTAATATACTAATCAGTAAAAACCATGTTCGCAAAGAGCTGTATTTTTCCGGCCACTAGTTAAATCTAAAGTATAGCCATGATTCACAAATTTTTATATACTGCAGAATTTTTTAGTTTTTTTCCTTATATAATCTACAGTATTTTCTCAAATTATAATTAGTTTATCACATTTGATTTAATTTGTGTGTAAACAGCTTCCGCCCGACTCTATAGCGATATTAAAAACAAGCTGTGGTCGGGATTTTAAACCACAAACTTTCTACAGTTTAATTTTTGCTTTTTGTAAAATTCAAACCTTCGTGGTTTAGAATTCTGACCACAGATTGTTCTCAATATGTTCTCACTTGAGTCTATTGGATGTAGTTTATATTTCACGAAAAAAAAAACGGTTTTTTTGGGCAAAAACAGTTCTTGTGCATTCTTATATTGTATATGGTTGTGTTTAGGCATTTTCTTCATTATTATTCGTTACTTTGTTAGTGATCCAGAAGATCCTTAAAAATTTGCAGAAATTTGTAAAGCGTGCCAATGTACAAATCTCATCTTTCCCACATCTCTTTTTAGACCCCCAACTAAAGTTGTTTTTTACGTAAACGGTATTAATTGCCTAAAACATTTGCAAATCAGGACAGAAAATTTATGACCAAATTTTAGGTGGCTTAGAGTGCTCAGTGACTCAAGTTACTCCACCAATGTGCAAAGACAAGTCATAAAAACAGTAAAATAATTTTAAAGTCCTAATTTTTTTGAATACAAATCCTGTCATCCAATTTCTTCTTCCAAATTTAATGTATATATTGCTAAAAGCTTCCAACCAACCACTTACTCGAAACAATGAGCAGCTGTCAACAAATAGTTAGTCGAGATCAAAGATCCACCACAAAAAAACCCTGCTATAAAACCAGATGCTTCGCCAATAGTGAACAAGAAAGCCTAAAATACACAATGAATTAAGTTGGAGAATGCCGTCCAGCTTCAACTATAATTAGGTTTATGCTGTAACGCAGCAGGGGGAGGGGGTATCGACGACTATAGCCTCCTCTTCCCACCCCCCCATTGGCCTGTCAACCAAAATTCAGAACAAGGAAAATACCACGTATTCAGCACTTTTGAGACAGAGCTGTGCACTGGAATGGGCTCGAAAATGATGAAAATCATCTTTTGAAACATTTGTTTAGGGAGATGCTAATTTGTCAAAAATATAACTTAAAATCAAAAAAAATTTTAAAATGGCCAAAAATAGGCAATCAAATTTGGTCGCGTGTTGAAACATACTGAACATAGATTTCAGTAGGTTTGTTAAGCGTAGGAAATAAGGGAGACTATTCAGGATTAGTTAACTACCAATCACTTTTCTCATATATCGTTCCATCAATTATTTATTATCTTTATCATGCAGATTATAAAGATAATAAATATCTTTATAATTCTTCCCTACCCACCCAATTATCTTTCTTCATAAAACATAGACAAAGTAGAATACTCCTTTTGATCGTTTTTTTGAACTGGAACATTTTATAATTTACCAGCGTGTCATTGAGACGATTGAAATTTTACCATTAGTCACCTCCCACATAGCCTTATGCAACCAGTTAAATTATGGTCTTGAACAGCTATTTTTTATGCTACGTTTTAAAAGCATTAATTTGTTTCAAAATAGGCCTAAAATTAAATAATCTTTGCAAAAAAAATTTTTTCCAGCGCTGCGGGCTCCGCCTTCATACCCTTAAAACACTCCCCACCCGACTTCAAATTTTCTGGCGACACGCCTGGGTTTACAATTGGAATCAAGTTAAGTGCTTTCCTCATTCCTGGCAGAAGTTTGCGCGTAGTGGTTTTCACAGCCAGAAGCAAAACCTCATTTTTGCAATAACTCGTTGACACATTGTGAGGTTATACAGTAGCGATAGTTTTAACTTTCAATTTGTAGTAAAATCATCAATAATAGCGATTATAGTCATTTCTTATTTATTTTTATTTTGTATTGCAATTTTGCTTATTTATTGCATTTATAATTCTGTTTTATTGCCATTAGGGAAAACTAATTTTTTTGAGATTTTATTTGCTCTAAAGTAATCTACAGAAAATTCGTTACTGGTTGTCAAGCACTTATCAGTATGATCTGGTCAGCACAGCAGATCCGAGTTGAAAAAAGTGGAGACGGCATGGTAGCATATGTAAAAAACGTCCAAGAACAAGTCGTCAGCCTAATAAAATTAAATGTCTAAGTCACATTTTGGGCAAAATGAGTTATTCATACCAAAATGATTAGCATGGAAAGGCGCACTTTGTAAACTTTTCAGATTTCAAAATTCGCTTCTAGAAGGCGCTTTGCGTTGTTATTACCAAAATGTTTCAGTCCAGAGACGAGCTTAGGCATTTCATAATTATCTTATGTCAGTTGATATTGACTTAGGCAATTTTATGACCAGCTAATGTCAGTCGATGCTGACTTATAGGCATCCAGCAGAAAGTACACTTGCTTTTAGAAAAAAGAAAATTTTTAGAAAACTGAAACAATTTTTTTGAAAACAGCGCAATATTGCTCGACTGCAAGAGTAGAAACAATTTTTGGCGTTTTGTGTGTAAATAATTGCTTGTGGTAACTAATCTGCTGCTAATGGTAATCAGTGAGTACTATTTTAGCGATTATTGTAACACAAGTTAGTGCAATTGATTGAGTTTACTTTCAAGAGCTGCCATTTGTTAAAATATGCCAGCGCCCAGCATACGCTTTTGCTCAGTTTGATGTTATTCATCAGGTACAGCCACCAATGATTCAGTTCATGCTTCTAAGAGTCAACAGCATAGGCGTTGCCAAGGGAGGGCAGGGGGCTCGCGCCCCCCCAATTGAAATGTCATCAATAAAAAAACTGGGACATAAAAGCCTATTGTTTCTTCTGCCTCAGTTTCTTTTCGCATTTTTTGCGTACAATAGATATTAACAATAATATTGACGACCAAGGTACCCGAGTCCCCTCTATTCAATTTTTGCCAACCAATTTAAATGTACAGTATAACCCGGGTGAAATTAAAGGTTTTTGCTCTAAAATTTGCTACCTTAGGCCCTCATCTAACTTTCTTATGAACGTAATGCAATAACCAGGGCCGGACATACCATTTGGTAGAGTGCCAGAGACTCCACGCTCAGATGGTACCGTATTTTTTGGTCTTCACCTATGTTTGGCAGGAAGATGTTGCAAAAATTTCCAAAGTACCAAGGGCCCCGCGCAATGCAAATCTGGCCCGGGTAATAAAAATGATTGGTAACCGTAACCATCACTCTATTGTACCTTTTTTAAATAACCACTCACCTCCATCTTGCCAGTTTTTGCTCGACAAAACACTTTTGAAAAAAATTAGTTAGGGGAAATGGTCATTAAACAAATTGTTGCATTTGAATTTAGAGGGCCTGGGTCCCCTAGCCGTACTTGTACTCCTACATCCAATTATTTTTGAACACAAAACAAAAATCGCAAAGGAATTTCTTTGAGTGGATTATTATTTACCGCTAAAATATTGCAGGAGGTAGTGCACCTTACTTCTCTCTACTTGGGCCAAATCATTTACAAAATTTAAACCAAAAATGCAAGATTTAAAAAGAGATTTGAACTTAGATTGTAAGTAAAGAAGGATTGAACAATTTAATTTTTTTAACTGACTTTCAAAATCTTAAAAAAATACTTCTTTCAAATAGCTATGAACACGTGCGAATTGCGATCCAATAGCATTAAAATATGTAGCTATTTTTTCCAAAAATTGGCCTATTCCCACAGCATCCGATAGCTGGAGGCTCCGCCACCAGAATCCCGTCTTTGATGCGATTGAGTTATACTATTTCACGCAACACGTCTCCCAATTTTAGACATTATCACTTTTAATTTTTGGCAAACCAGGCCACGACTTGTCGGCTTCTGATTGTCCATTCTACGACTTCTTTGTTCCACGAAAAGTTCCTCTTTCGAAAATTTTGATGACGTCATTTCACGTGATTTATGGTATGCCCCCCAATTTAAAATCTTGGCTACGCCTATGGTCAACAGCCTACTAAAAATAATCGATGCAGTTCCATGGCATTCATCAGAGGAATTCCAGTTTTAGTTTATTTCTGTAATCTTGTTATCTTCAGAAGATGTCAATTACTGAAAAATATCTAAAATGATTTTACTCTATTAAAAAAAGCGCATGAAATTTGTTCCTCTTCGCAATTCGTCTCTGCACTAGTTAGGCCTAATTTTTAACCATTCAAGTGGATTTAAAAAAAATAATAGCAATGCTATTCAAGATAATACTAATAATTTTTGCCTAAGTAGCAGAAAAATTTGTATTATTTTTGCCGGAGTCACTTTGCCATCGAGTGTGATGTTTACAAGCAAAATTACGTCGGTGATGTTTGATATAAGCATCTTGATGTATTTTTGCCTAATTTTTGTATCATTTTACTAAAAAATGAGAAAGTTTTTTTCGTTTTTCTCTAACCTCAAAAAATGACTTTGACCTTTTTTTATTAGGGTGACAAAGTGAAAGTAAGGCTAGCAAAGTAGAAGGCCATTGTTTGCAACTTAGTTGGAAAAGTTTATTCTAGGGTCACAAAATAATGTTAGTGAATACAATGCGCCTACAAAGGTACTGGTAGTCTTTTTATCATGCATAAGCTTCTAATTGTAGCCTGGTAATAAAAGCCTTATTGCTGGGCTAGGCTATGATTTACACTGAAATGTATTTGGCAGCTTGATTTTTACTGAAATCGCAAGGCTACCAAACAGTATACTCTTTTTACCAGCTCGATCTGTTGTGCTAATAAGATCAAACTCATTAGTGCGCACTGCGCAGCGAAACGACTCGATGCAGTTATGTAGTAGTCTTATAGTGGTGTTGCTTTAGGTTGGAACTGGGATGGCAACGCTATAACGACGCTAAGGCTATCAACGTCAGGGTTGCCAATAAAAATTATAATAATAGAGGCCCTATACGGCGTGTTTGAAGTAGAATATCTCTGGAACGGCTGGGTCAAAAAGGATGGAGTCAACGCCAATTATGCGATTGGCCTAATTTTATATATTCCCATTGATTTTGCCTTTAGCACTCGTTTAAGTAGTTTTCGTTTCTTCAATAAAACTGATCTTGAGCTGTATTGCTTTGAGCAACCGTACGCGAAGATTGCTACCGGTTGCAGCCTTTTGCAAGTTGTCAATAACGTCACGCGGCATTTCTTCGAAAGGAGCTGTATTGTTTGTAGAAGAAATGACAAGAAGATGGGCCCTACAAACTCGGTGCACGCTATTGCCTATCGAGTATAATGAAAGATTTGACTAAATTTTGCTTCCCATATTCCGTCAAAATTACTGTAAATGTCCGAAAATTGTTCTACTTTCGGTCTTATTTTTCCATGTCTTGTTTGCTCCATGGCCATTTTTTTCTTAAAGTGTCCAGTTAAAGTAATTTGATACCTGCCAAGGCCATCGATGACTAAATGCATCTGCTCCTCCAACAATCCGATTAGGACTTGGAAATACTTGATCCATCCGATTGTTGGAGCTCAAACCGCACTGAAATTCGGAGGAGGCTGAAACAAGAAATATCGTAATTATGAAGTCATAGCGTAGTTCATATTGTAAATATTTCGATTGCATAGTTGGGGCAGATAAATGAAAAATGATCTAAGTTTTGAAACATGCTTAATTTTACACAAAAAATTTTCATTCATTGTTGACAAAGATTTTTTCACTCTCTAAATTACGATTTTTGTTATTTAGTAGTAAGAAATTTAATTTTTAGCTCAGTTCAGATAAAAACCTTAAAAACCCTACAAAGAGACTGGCTCACCTTTAATGGGTTATTCAGGGATTAGCTTCTTCAAACAAAAGAATTGTTAGAATTAGAAATTAAGCAGAAATTAGATGCTTTTGGTTGTCTCGTAAATGCTATAAAATTACTAGCTGTTTAGCTTTTGCTTCGTCATATATTATTATGCACATAGGCAAATATTTCGGTTATTTTATGTGAAACAGTATTTTTACACTCAAGTTAATTCAGTGACTTTGGTTGAACGCTGCAACAAACTCGGTAATCCCTCAAGAACAAAAGAATTAGTCATGATCGTTTAGCAAAACCTCTCTACGCCCCGCCTAGGCAATCTGTTTGGCTAAGATCCCGGGAACTGTTGTTACAAGCTATAACAAACTTAGACGTAAGGGCAATCTTCGAGAAACTACAAATGCTTCAGTTCTTATCCAGTGAAATCATTTCGTTCAACTCCGTGTTTCTCAAACTTTTTCTACACGAGTGCCATTTTGTGCTTTTGAACAGTGTTCGTGTACCACATAAGTTACATCTGACTAGAACAGTGGTTTCCAACGTTTTTTCTAATCGTGGCCCAGTTTATTTTTGAAAAATTTCGATGGTCCATCTTTTAAAGTGTTACTCTAATGCAATTTTCCAATATTCCGCGATCTGTTTGCGATCTCAACAAAGAAAAAAAAAAGGTCCGTCTTCGCGCCAGACACCGCATCTTTCTGCAAGGTTTGTGACGAAGTTTTTCGAACTAAGGAGTATAAAAGATTTAAAAGTTGAATATCTTTGCAAATTTATAAGCAAGCAGAAGTTGATGCCGTAACACCTGATAGACTCTCGCATACCACAGTTTGGGAACAACTGATCTTAAAATTGTAATTGTTAGCTCATTCTTATTTAAGCTGTCTTGGTCATATCAACAACCAAGAGTGTTTCGGAGATCTATTGGAGCTATCACATGTCAACTTGTATACCAAAAACATTCAGAAGGCTTCTCACTGATCTTTTTATTTGCTTTTGGTACACATTAGCCTACAAGTAAATTGTTTAAGTAGAGCAGCACTGGTAAAGGATTTGGTCGGTGGTCTGTTGTGTTACGCCTCACAAGCTGTAATTGCAGCCTCTGCTGCAACAAGGATTCAAGCGGTACAAACAAAACCAGTGCGAAAACAATTCAGCTACAAACTCAAGCTATATGAGACTAGTCCCTTGTACCGTTGGTGTATTTTTAGTTGTTGCAGTGCCAACTAATCCAGTCATTTGATATATTGTTTTTCTATAGCTTTGTAACAGAACTAGCAAATGGTGTTGAATGGTTAATTGTTTACATAGTAACGAGGATAAAGATTATTTATCTGCGGCTCGTGTTATATGCATGAAACAACTACAATTTAAAGCAATACAGCAAATTACCACAGTATCAAAACATTAAAAATTAAACTTATACAACCCAACAGTCTGCTTCAGGGTAAAATTTTATTCAAATAGAATGCTTCTTTATCAAGCACTTATTGAAACCCTGATATCAACCACAGACTGTACATATTGGAAGCAATATTAACAAAATTTTAAAACCAATATGTTTGGATAAATTTGATTTTGGATGTACTTACTAAATGGCTCTAAACTACAACATCCTTCCCTGTTTCCATAATAACTCCAAACTCCGTCTTCGTCGAGCGAATCACAGCTGCTACAAACGAAATCTCCGGGAGTGTTGATGCATGTTTGATCCTGGCTGGTTTCGAGGTCGCATATTTGGTTTGAATCCTCGCACTCATCAAGATCTGGAGCATAAAACCGATCAGTGATCGAGTGGATAAACCGTTCGCTACTGAAGCGGTAGATCAAGGTTCGATTATCCGCCTGGTTAAATCAAAGACTATAAAAATTAGTATTCATGACTGCCCTACATGACCTTCAGTAAGAAAAAGAGACAGTGTGAAGCCTCCACCGTGTGTGGTATAAGCAGGTGGGCAGGCGGCAACTTGACTCAAAGGCCGAAAGTCGGTGGGCGTGAAGGAACTGATTATATGTTCAGCGCGTACAAATGCTGCAATCACACAGATCATGTATCAGATGATTTATCCGAGTGAACCAAATTCCGAACGCTTCAAATTGTTTTTGTGCCATGTTTTTACGCTGTTTTCAGCATTGCTCTATATCTGCCTCGTTTGAGTGATGCAGATTCCTGAAATCAATGGTTTTTTATCTTTTTTTTTATCTATAAGCGCGCGAACTCAAGTTAGTTCCTTTTTGCCAAATTTCGACGTCATTATGACAAAAAGAACCTGTCCATACAAGTTATTTTGGACGTGGCGAAACAGAGTTTCTAGAGTTTTTTGAGAGTTTTACAGTTGTGGATTTTCTTCGAGTTTTACGGAGTTTCTTGAGTTTAAGTTTTTACAGTTAGAGTTGTTACCCTTACGAGTTGTTACAGCTGCTAAAGTTTGACTGTTTTACAAAATTACTGTTAACAAGAGCGATTGCAAGCGTAATGATGGTTGCTGTACACTTGCACAGTCAGAAGTCAGATTAGTGCAAAAATTAAGTCTTCCTCCTTTGTCCATCCTCCATCATTCATATTAAATTCCATACATCCTCTAGGTCAATTAGGCAACTTGGCGAACAAAATGAAATTGCAATTACGGTGCATGGCAGTGGTGTAAATAGTACTCGAAAATGGTAATCAAGAAAAAGTTTCGTTACTGACGAAAAAACTACTTGAAATAAAGTACAAAGTGCTAACCAAAAAGTACTTGAGTAAAAGTAAAAAGTAGTAGTTTTAAACGTACTCAAGTGCAAGTATTTCTGAAAGTATTCAAACAAAATAAACAATTTATTCAATTGACATATGCCAACTGGTCAACTATCTTCACATCACCACCACACAGCTTTTAGTCTTCTAACCCCTCATTCTCTCAACTACTTATGAATTACAACAGTCTGAATTGTGGCATGTTTTTTATTACTATGCATTCAAGACAATTAATCAAAAAGAACAAAAACAACATGACTTTAAGATTTGAAAATCTTGCCACCCAGAATTTACATGGAATTATTGCATAACATCTTTGCTGAAATACTTTTTCACTGTCATTGTAATGTTAAACTAATATGCTAAAACGTAAAAACACTGCGTGAACATGCCTTATCAGTGTGTAATCTACTGCATCTACAAGTCGGCTAAAGTCACGCGCCATTGCAAATTTCGTATTATCTGCAATAAACCTTTTTTCTGATTAATTAACAAAATTATTGCGCATTTTTTTCAATCGACTTTATTTCATGACATGTAAAGGCAGAAGCCTAAAAAACATAACGTCACTAAATCACTCAAAATTATTTTAGAAAGCCCATTTAGATATAGTCTGGGTCTCTGCTGGTACAAAACTAACCATCATATTGAAAATATTTTGCAATTACATTCCACAATAAATTGCATTACAATAATATCTATTGCATAGTATGGTGAGTGATTTTTAACCAGCTCTGTACAATTCAGCTTTAGAACCGTTTAACAATCATATAGCACGCCTTTTCGGCAAATTCATATCTCTCTGTTTGCTTCTTTCTTGCTTTACTTTTAATAGAGTCGAAGTTTAACATTTATGCCAGTATGCAGCAAAGGGCAGATAGCAAACAGCATAAAACTAAGACCACCTTGAACCGTCATTTTCCTGACTGAAAGGCATTGCCACAGTCGCTGTGACGGTCTGACCGCTGACACAAGAGTTGCCAGACGAAAAAGGAGCAAAAGCCAAAAAGCTTAACTGAATTGAATCATTTCCGGTAGAAAGTCAACCGTTCTGACGAATTTGTGGTTGGAATTTAAAATTACAGTACTTTCAACTTTTCTGAATCAAAATACTACTTAAGTAACGTTACTTCATACTAAAAGCAAGCGAGTAAATGTAGCCACAAAAAGAAGTACTCAAAAAGTACTCGTTCCCGGAAAAAACTACTTGAGTAATTTAGTCAAGTAAAAGTATTTCGCTACTTCACATCACTGGTACATGGTAAGCACATTATTTCACTCAGTTTTACACGAGCTATTTTAACTATTTTACACGAGGCAAAGTGGCTCAAACCTGCTTATAAACAATAGATCACGGAAGCGCAAAATTTAGAACGTGGTAATAAAGATCACGGAAGCACAAAATCGGTGCTGAAAAATTGGAAACTGTATTGCATGCTAAAGATTTTGCAAACTCTTTCTACTATTGGTACGCTGTTCTTCAATCCTTCAGTAACAAGCAAATTTTTATGAGTGGTAAAATAGGGTTATTTACGTTGATATCGTAGACCAATGGTTAGACAGACGCAAAGTGCTTGGTTTATGCGCGTGAACAAACAACATGAGTCTTAACTCTAATTTACACAGGCTATTTGACCAATGCATTTTACAGGGGGCTTGGGGGTAAAAATACCCCCCCCCCTATCTAACTCCTAAACCGGAAGAAACAAAACAGCTAATTTTGCATGAGAGGTGGTGTTTACAATGTTTTTCTTAAAAACTAGCTTTGATTTGTTAACATAGTCATAGAGACGTTGCCGCCGATTAGGGCACAAGTGACATCATGGGCGGCTCAAATTTTGCACATATCTTTTTTGTGCTGAATCATAATATACTCAAGTCTAAGTGATTTCAACACAAAAACGTCTTATAAAGTCATTTCTCTTAAATATCATTCGAAAAATGACCTAATTTTTCTGAAGTGCCGTCAACTAACTTTAAAATTGAGAAACTTTTTGTTACTCCAAGAATTTTAAGTTTTGAAAAGTTAGAGTTAGTTTGAAGAAAAAACTTTGTTTCTGTAAGGATTTTTTATCACAAAAAAAAAAAAACGGGTGTTGGGTATTTTTGCTCTCCCCGTGTAAAACAGGCTTAAATTGAAAGTAATAAAACGTACCGTTGCATGTTTCTCCATCGCCATCCAGGACGAATCCAGGAAAACAATCACAAGTGGCCTCCCCACCGAAGACAGGAGGATTGCAAATTTGATCGCAGTTGGAATTTTCACATGCTACATTATAATACGATAATGAATAAATCAGATGCATTATTTCATTATACTCGCTGTATTACGCCAAAATGTGTAATGAGTTAGCGAAGCCCATCTTCGCGTCATTGCGTCCGGGCCAGACAGATCCTTTTGAAGAAATGTTGTAGCGGTGGAGAGCTGTTGGCAACACCGTGTCCGATTTGATCGGTCTCGATTTGAGCCTAAAACTTTTTGCTGCAGAAACGAATGCGTTCCAGCTCAATCAACTTCCCGTTAAAAAAATCCAAATTTTATTATCATCATACCCCGCAAAACGTACTAGTAATTTTTAGAAAAAACAATCATAGACAAGCAATCCTCCAACCTCCTTGTAGCTCAACTTAAATGGCCACGTCTTCGGTAGCGTTTCAGCCTACGAGAGACGAGCTACGGCCAAAGTTTTTTGTTGTTTACAAGACCAATCTTGCGTTTGCGCAGCACACACATCGGTATAATTTAGAGTAATACAAATTCTTGTATAAAATAGCAGCTTCTAACAAAGAAATACCACAGCGGTGGCGAGCCATAGCAACACTTCTTTTAAGTTGACCGCGATAGCAACGTAAACGCTAAAACCACCAGGTCGCGGTGTCAGCCTTGCACGGAAAATGGTTGACATCTAACCAAGCTTATGCTAGATAAAAAGTTCTAAACTTGATGCAAAAAAAAGGTTAATACTGTCTCAATGTAATACTGCATACTGTAAGCTATTACAGTATTTTATGCAGTATAACAAATTATGCTATCATAAATTAATCAAAGATTCTAGAGTTATTTGACCAAAATTTTGGATTTTGTACTTAAAAACCCTACTTCGAGAATTTACTGCAGGGTGTACACTCTACAACCTTTCTGCTACTGCCGGTGAATTACTTAAAGTTCTTTTAAGTACGGGCGCCAATAAGTAGAATATTATGGGAGCTTGTGACTACTAATATACTCTGCTTCATTTTCATTTTTCTCACAATTTTTGAGTTGAGTTTCGAGGTCGTGGTTGGTAGAATGTGATGTGCGCCAAAAACCTTGCTTGACGTAGGATTAGGGTGATTACGAGCTCGATCTCCGTTTGCTTTATTTTTGAACGTTTATTGCAAAGTTTGATTTACCGTTTGATTTGCAATTTAAAAACCTGGTTGTCAGTTAATAGAGTACAATTGGCTTTTCCTTAGTTTGTGATCATGAGTTTAAAAACCCTTTATTGTTCTAGTTTTAAGTTCTGAAAATAAACTAAGTCAATTAGCGACAGGCTGCGACAATTTTTGTGAAACGAATCATCTGCTAAAAATCCATTGGGCATATCAGTCACGTAATATCAGATATACCACGCACATAGCAGGATTACGCTCAATTATTACAACTCAATAGTACGTCAATTTTCTTGTTTTAAAAATGGCTCAAGCGGCATGAAATGCATCGAGCAAGCTTGTGAGTCTCACGCGTTTCATAAAACGGGAGTCTTGGCGGAGCCCACAGCCTCCAGAGGCCAGGTTGTTTAAAGCAGGGTTGTCAGTCGAGCTGGGATTTTCGGGTGGGGTTCGGGTGACAAAATATCAAGCTTGATATGGTGCTTGCCTCCTTTTTTGCCTTTTAAATGCTATTAAAGCGTAACTAAAAAATTTTGCAACACTGAATTACAACTTCATTTGAGCATCAATACAACTATACAGAGTTGTAAGTCGGGCTGGGGTTTTCGGGTCTGGTTCGGGCCGGGTCCAGGCCTAAAGTTGACAAAATTTTGGGCTTAATCCGGGCCTGAGACGTGCATTTTGTCTTAGGTTCACAATTATATAATCAAAATAACTAACTTGGCAACATTGCTAAACTTTTCAGATCTAACTTAACTTTCGGGTTTTTTGGCATGATTTGGGCTTCAAATTAATTTTTGAGTTCGGGCTAAGTTCGAGCTTATCTTTGCGGGTTCGGGTCTAAACTAGTCGGCCCGTTTACAGCTCTGCAATTATTACACGATTATCCTTAGTTTGTCACAATTTATCAGAAATGAGTGTATTTTATGCGAGCAATAACCGTAGACATTTTAGATGTATAACTAAATATTCGGGATTTTTCGGGGCTGGTTTTGGCTTCAAATTACTTTTCGGGTTCGGGCCAGCACTTTTCGAGCCATTTACAACTCTGGTCTGGAGGAAAACATCCCAGGTTTTGTGCATTTTTTGTGATTTTTCGAAAGAAATCGCTACCTGATTTACAGTACTGTAGATGTTATTTTGCACGTTTTCAGAACTGTTTGAAAAAATTAAATGGTTAAGGTTGCGTATTGGAAACTTTCAAAAATAAATTTCTCAGTTCCTTCATCTCCCTCTTCCTACTTGCTGGAATTCCAAAACTCGTTTTAAAGCTTGTATAATCGGGATACAATTTTCCAAGTGACCTGGGTAAGGGAGAGAAGCTTCAACCCACTTAACACCCTGATTAGTCTGCTGGGCTAATACTTTTTTGAAATCACTTTCTGATATCAATATTCTAATCGCTATCGTGTCTGTTGATTTTGATTATTATATTTTTGTTTTATTTTGCTTTGTTTTGATGTAACCACCACGGCAGCATGATTTTTCATTAACGGCTGTAGGTTGTGCACCGCTGATCTACTGTACAGAAAACTTTTTTTTGCCTTATGCAAGGATAATTTAAACTTATTTCAAGAAAAATACTAAACTTATTTAAAGGAGAGGAGCAATTAACCGTATTCTTATTTTTTTAATTTAACTTAATTTTCATGCGTTTTTGGGTATGGTTTAGACTTTTCAACTTTTTTTGGTTCGTGCCAGTTTCGGGCTTGTGTTTTCGGGTTCAGGCCTGATCTAGTTAGCCCGTTTCATCTCATGGTGTTTACAAAAAAAATTGTTACAAAGCCTATTATTACCTGGATTGGGGGGGCATAACAGGCAAGTTTGCCGACACACTTGAGCGACTACCGCTAAATCACAGCTAAAGGAAATGAATGGGCAGAAAGGATGGCAATCTTGACATTCACCGTCTTCTACAAAAAATAAGCACAAAGTTTAAAAACTAAAAATTATTTAAAACCGAAAACATATTTCGGAGAGTATTTTGTCAAACCCACGTGGGTGGTAAAGCTTTTTTTTTTGTTATTATATTTTTAATCATGATACAGTATTACTTATGTTGGAACTTACAGCTGCTGAATGTTTTGAGAACCAAGAAGAATTGAAGTTTTTCGTGAAAAGTTTTGGAAGCAAAAATTTTTATTGAAGTTTATTAGAACAATCTTTGTAAAATCAAATTGTTGCTGTAGTTGTACATCCGATTTCGATTATTTGAAATCGTTTTAGTCGTTTACTTGAGCGGATTCTGCAAATTTTTTACTTAAATGAGAATTCTTTTGAGGCAGAAGTTAAAACCATTTTGTAATAATGATGGAACGGTGAAATGGGCACATTGGTAAGGTTTACCAAAATATTGTAAGTTAAGCAATTAAGCATATCTGTAATGGATTAGCTTCATTAAGTTTGTAGTAGAATGTATTTCTTGTAGTTTTCTATTGTGCATATGTCAAACTCACCTGGACAACCGCCTTTAGAAAATTTTAATATTAGAGCTTGAAGAAACACGAAAACCCTATAAACAAAAGATTGGTGTAATTTTACAGTTCTGGAAAAACTAGTATTGTTAATACTCAATTGAAGTTTTACTCAGATATACAAATAATTATTTCGTAATCCATCGCGCGTAGGTGCACAAAAGTGTAATTTGTAAGTACATTGTATAAGCTCCGAAATTGAGAAGTTGTGTTGCGCTTTAATTTCCTTTTCCAAAGTATTACGAAAGCTGCATTGCTGACTATTGCCTTCAAATTTACTGCGAACTAATTATTGCTCTGCTATTTCAAATTCCTTTCGGTTAAAATTTGCACTTTTGTACCTAATTATGTTTTATTTCAATCGTAATATATTGTCAAGCGTTGTCCTTTTTTAGCCAAAAACTTTCTTTTTTTTTCTGTCTAAAATTAGAAAATTGCATAATTCAAGTTATGCTTTATTAATTTATTGCGGAAGTTATAGGTTGAGCTTTGGCTTTGCACCGAAACCGCGTTTTTCAGTAGCAAAAGTTGCGTTGCGTTTCAACTTGATCAAAAAACTGATTGCGGAAGTCGTGTTTCGCCTTAGCAATTAAAAAATATTATTTTGCTTTTTACGCTGTTAGTGATTTAAAAAATCGTTGCATTGGGCGATTTCAACAAAAATAATGCTATTTGTGCCCATTTATGCAATAACTTTTGTTTCTGTGCAAACAACAAACATATCACAGTTTTAAAACATATCAATTTCAGTCAAAGTTTTCTCAATCAAAACAATATTTTTTGCATCTGTCAACATTTCGAATATACTGTACAGAAGTCCTCAAAAAAAACTTCCGTCGTAAACTAGGAAACCTTGCCGAACTGCAGCTCTTTGTTGAGAATTTCAAAACTGTTAAGCTGTGTCATAAACATAAACCGCAAAAGTATTTTCGAGAAAACTTTTCTTACCAAGCTCGTATCATATTTCTTGATATGAGACAGAAAGCTAAAGTTGTATCGGAATAATAGTAGATCTACTCAACGATGATTCAGTGCTGTTTTGTTTGTGTGTTTTTTGTTACAGATGATTCTAAACAAAACTACGTTAGTTATGAAACACTTTGACCTGTTAAATTGCTTTTGTAATTTTTAATTTCTTCTAGAGTGTGTAGGACTTGATGGTTTATAATTTTTTTTTTTGGTTTTGAGTTAATATAAATTTTCAGCAAGCTGTCATGAAAGGCCATTAAGAGTTTGACCTTTTTTTTTTAATTTTGCCACTTCAGCAATTCTTACAGATTTGAAAACGTTTGGACAACAACTCATCTTTTTTTTAAATTTATGTCACCATTCATAACTTTTGAAACAAGCCGTAGTTTTAACCTAAACCCAATTCACATGCTGTTTTTTTTTTTTAATTTCATCGGCACTCGATAGTATAATGGTTCAAAACAAGAGAGACACTGGCTTTTTCCTTAAAACTTAATTTTTTCCAGCACACTTCGTGATAAAAACACTTTTGAGAAAAGTTTTGCTGCTGAGATAAAAGCAACTGCTGCTGGAAAAAGACTACCTGCAACTGTATGTATACCAAACACTCAAACCTTCTTGTTTCAGGTGGTGAGTAATAGTGCAGCATCCGTTCTTCTGGTAAATTCGTTATCTCAATTGTTTTAGATTAGTGTAGTTTGAATTCTTAAAATGCGAAAAACAGGAAAGATAAATCACTGCAAACTGGAAAACAGAAACTTACAAACAGTAAACGACGTTACATCTATTAGTAGTGCCCGTACCATACCTAACTAGAGTAAAGATTTGAAAAGTTTTTTAACCATCTCTTATGATACAACTTTTTGTACATTAACTTCAGTATAAAGAGGACTACTTCCAGCACGTAGAATTCTAAGGCAGCATTTGGTTCTCCTTAAAATAAGAGCCTTTCAGTTTTTCACTTAATATTCTTTTGTGAAGTACCTCAAGCGAAAACTCGATTGTTGAATGCAAATTCTCGGCTACTGTGCTAACCATTAGGATTTGGCCAAAATGTGGCTTGGTAATATTCATGGTACAGTATGTTAATCATAAATGGAATTGTTTTCTAGCTAAGTGCCTCCAAATATTGTATTTGGACACATCTAAATAGTGTAGTTCATAGCAAAGTAAATTTTGATTTAGACTGCATCATTAAAGAAATTAAAAACACAGTTTATTCTCTAGACGACGAATTGAAAACTATCGATTAGCTAAAAAGCATAGTCAAATTTTGAAACTTTTATGTAATGCTCTGATTAAATTTGCTTTGATAATAATTGTGACAAGTTGCGTTTCGTTTTTTCGGAATTTTGTTGTAACAAAAAAAACAAAAACGAATAAGATAAAGCAAAATATCTTGGTTAAGACATAAAACTTGATTTGAAAATAATTGTGACATGTTGTGTTCTGTTTGTTTTTGTAATTTTGAAATAAAAAAACAAAATAGACTGTTTAATAGTAAACTGGATGCGGACAGTTTTTTTTTTTTTTTTTCTCTTAACAGTTCATTTGGGCTGCCAATATGTTTAAATAGTCCAATCAAATCAGTCGAATACGCCTGACCGCAAAACACTTTGCAAAAAGAGGAAACGTTTTTTCTTCGATGCTCTTCTCTTTTCTCCGCGCGTCTGTTTCTAGTCTAGTTATAATAAGTGTATGATTTAAATATGCTGAGGGCTACTGATGAAAGTTAAAAGTTCGAAACAGAGTTGTGCAGCAGAGGTGGATTCCTCAATTTTGTCCTTTCCTCAAGGACGTCCTTGAAGACACATTTTAAATCCTTGACCTTGGCCTTGAAACTTAAGCCCTTGGCCTTGGCCTCGACGCCTACAAGTCCTCGAAAATGCTCTGTCCTCGGCTCGATTTTTGAGCTGATTAGCGGTTACAATAAAATTAACCTAAACTATTTTTGAGCGGTTACAATAAAAAATAACCGAACAAAATTAACCTAAACTTACTGTATAGTTTGTCAGTTCATTTTTTTCCCTTATCTGAAAAATAATACAATGTGATAGTCAAGAAGTCACAGTAAACCTTACTTTAAATAGCATTGTGAGAAAGTCCCTAATCGGAGATTTAAGGAGCAAAAAGCAGTGTTGAAAAGTTCTTTTTATTTCTGCTAATACTCTCGGTGAGGGAGGTACAAACAGCAAAGCACTAAAACTATTCGGGACCGTAACAAGAGAAACGGGGCCCGGACACAACCATTTTGTAGTTGCTAATGCTAAAACATGGCCTTTCCAATGTGATGAATTCAGAAGAAAGTATGACTGTACGTTTATGATAATGAAATGTAATACAGTTATCAGGGTCAGTCTATTACACTAAAAATGGTACTATATACTGCACCTAATATAACTAAAAAAAACGTATTTTGAAAACGCCAACACTTATTCTGAAAATAAGCGAGCAATATTGCGAAAAATTTGGTTTAAGATAAAAAGATCAACTCTAATCACTAGCAAGTGGCCTGAGGTTAAAGCCATATCCGCTGAACAATTTTTATGTTAAAAATTGCAGCTAAGAATCCCAAATAATGAACTATATTGTATCAGAAAAAAGGCTGCATGAAGAGTTAGTAAAAAAGCGGTGTGGAATTAAATACAACTAGAATTGCTTAAATGTCTGCAAGGAAAGATGCGCACTGTACTTAATCAATTTTTATACGACGTCATGAAAATACGAGTTGGCTATGCTACTGCGAAAAATTGGTGCATTTTTGAGAAAACTAATGATTTATTATTTTTGCGATTTTACATTAGTGGGTATTTTGAAGGTAGATCCCGGGGCAAATGTCTCCCTTGCCTTTCTCCTCAATACCGCCCCGATGGGATCCCCAGGTTGCTTTTTGCAGTTAAATATCTTGTGTTAAATTTTTACAAAGTGTCTTATGGCGCCCGAAACGTACCGCTCATTTATCGATAGGCATTAGATGCGAGACTATTAAGCTATAGATTATAGAGAGACATCACGTCATGCACGAAACCATAAAGAAAAAATTGCCTTAAAATTAGGATTGGAAACACGTGGAAAAACAAGTTTTTCTTATTTAAGTTTTACGGTATCGGTATTTTCTTTCAAATCGCTTTGAAAATTGTTTAATCTCCTTTGAATCACAAAAACTGCTATTTTTATGAAAAAAAAAATAATAATAATAATTCAAAAGAGACACGGAAACTTGCCTCGCCCCTCAGAACTCCGTTTTTTTTCCAAAGACTTGAGCATACAAATACTGGATACGGTACCTCAATACAATTTGAAGAGATTCTGCTCGAAATCGGTTTTATTAAAGAATGAAAATTATACTTGAGGTAATAAAGAGGTGCCCCAAACCTTTTTCTACAATTCCCTTTGTTTGCGAAAATACGATCAAATCCGTTTGATTTCGTATTGCTGGCAACCTTGAATTTCGCAATTTTGTGACATTACAAAAGGCATAATTTTGCAAAAATTCTTGCAGACTAAAAAACTCGATTATCAACTGGTAGCAGTGAGTAGCCAATAATCCAATCTGAAAATTTGGCAACAGTTACTGGAACCTGTTTAGATCTAAGCTACGACTATTGATCTATTAATAGTACGAAACTATTGGGTTGCTAATGATACGGACTCAAACAGATGAAAACGTATTTTCGGAAATAAGGGAAACTGTAGAAAAAGGTTTGGGGTACCTGTTTATTACCTCAAGTAGGTTTCATTTCTGCAATGAAACCGATTTTAGCAGAATCTCTTTAGAAATAAAAATTTACATTAGTTTCCAATTCTTTTTGATAATAATGTCATAGTCACTATAAATGTGGTTTTTAAAAATTATAGTTTATGATAATGCTTTAAACAATTCTGTGAAAAGAAGTTGTTTAACCAAACAATAAGATTTGTGCTTGAGATGCTGCTAAAAAAGTGGGGATCCATAATCACTGGACGTTTGCACCGGGGCCCTAATTGATAATGTTAAGGCCTTAAAATTGACTATTTCCACGTTAAGAATTTAGTTATTCCCATGTACGAGTTACGGCCGAGCTTAATTTCCACGATATCGCTACGGAACGTAATCATATTGCTGCTAGCCCGTAAAATTTCAAAGTGACATTTATTATTTTTGAAAACTACTATTTTCGAATTATCATTAAAAACTTAACGAAATGCAATGTCTTAAACACTTGCTTGCTAGAAAATAATTGGAAATTTGCAGACCATAATTTAGAAAAACTGTCTTCTTGGTCCTTGGCCTCCAGATCTCAAAAGGGTCTGCCCTCGAAAAGTCGGTCCGTGGCCTTGGCCAAGAATTTTTTTTTTTTTGAGTCCTGGGCCTTGGCCTCGAACGTTGGGTCCTCGACTCCACCTCTGTTATCCAGTTCTGTTCAAAATAAATTCTTATAGCGCTTTAATTCTATTGCTGGTATCTGATTGTTTAGCAAACATTTACCAACATTTATACAATATTGCCCAAAACATACAGACAACGCATTTTAAACAAAAACAAAATACACAAAACGATTTTGTGGATACAGCAGCACTAAATTGTTTACTTACTTAAACCAAATTACTGCACAGTCATGTATTAAGGCTTGGGGTTTTTTTATTTGGGACTACAAAACGCATTGGACAACAATTTTACCCGTTTAATTTGTTTATTATGTGGAGCATTGCTTGCACGATTGAGCCTTTGCTGATGTTCTCTTCTTAGTAAAAATGCATTCTTATTACTCGAAATTCAATTTGTAAGGTGCTGTGTCAAACCTGCAATTATAGTAGCGACAACACATAAAGCCGATTAAATATAATGTCATCCAAAAACCTCATTCAATTAAGCCAAGCATTGTGTAATTTATCAAAAATAATGATTTTTTTTAGATAAAACTTTAAAATTGGAGCAGAAATTCATACTACCACCCTATTGCCGTTTGACCAAAAAGAGTTTTTTTTGTGCGGTAAAACGAATGTCTGTTTCGAATGTACGTTAAAATTACTTCTTGAGTGGCTAAATTGGCATCATTTTGATGTACAGTAATACGAATAACTATAACAGAATGTTCATTTTTAGATTAGACTAACAACATGTTTAAACGGAAAAAAATGTCACTCAATCTGACTATCTAAAGTACCTAATAGCTTAAAACATGCGATACTCCTGTAGTGACATTACGAGATACACGTGTATTGCTTAAAAGAATTAAAACAGGAACCATAGCTATTATAAAGCTGTAGATTGCATTGCCTTTTAAAGTAGCAAATTACTATTATGTTATGGTAAGACACAATGTAATTTGGTAGTATTATGCGATTTTAAAAGACAATAAATATGTAAAGCAAATTTATCCAAAAATTAGACATTTTTACATGATCATGGTGTATAGCGTCTGAAGAAGAAAATATTTTACCAAATGAAGCTTCAGATATAAATTTTAGGTTTGGTTTAAAGTTCTCAAAAAATGGGGGAATCAAGGATGGCAGTACGGTACGTCCAAAATTTGAACATAACGTACTTCAAAAAATTTACCCTATCTTACTAACGTAACGTACTAAAAAAAACTGCATGCGCACCGTACTTACGTACTTTTCATTGGATGGTACGCCCTAAACGTACTGTAATTAAAAGGAACGGTACGTAGGTCAATCAAAGCTCTAAACGGACCGTACTTGAGAGGTACGGTGATGCGTAGGTAAAAAAATTGCTAAGGTTTTGCAAAGTTCTCGTTTTCTGCGCTACTAAAAAAGGCTAAGCTGCATAAATATTCCTAAATAGAATTCATGAATTTCAGTTCTACCAAGCCTGGAGCTTTTCAACTCAATTGGCTTTAGTTTTGGGAGAAGAACAAATAATCAGAACTCAGAAATCAAAACACGGGTCAAAAGCGATTTACAGACATACAACAATGCGTCATACTATAACATAAGTACGATACGTAGCGTCGTCAGAGGGTTGCAAACTTTGTTACGTTACGCACTTGCGTGGTACGGAACGTTAGTACGTTTAGTGCGCACATTTAAACAACGTACCAACGTACCGTACCCGTACCTTCACAACAACCGAGTACCGCGCAAGCGTACCGTATGTTCTAGCAGAAATTGAGGCGTACCGTGCCGTACTGCCATCCTTAGTAGTAATGTAAGGTATATTAAAAGTACCCAGAACGCAATTTGTTTATGTTGAATTTTGTAAGCTACGGTATGATTGTTTCAATGCGATGAAAAAGGACCGGCCAGTTGGTCGAACGGTAAAGCTTTAGTCTTTACAAAGTGATGTCTTAGGTTCAACTCTCAGGCCGGTCAAATCGGATACAGTGTAAGATTACTAGTACAACGTAGCTACACTTCAATACTATCAAGCCTTAAGGTGCGTGTACAGCGGACGCAAAGCAAAGGTTGGTAACCTTCGCGAATGGTCGCTTACGTCACTTGCTCCTAACAGGCCGTACATTCAACATAATTTTGTCGAAGTAAAGTTAAGCAGCCGCTCGCAAAGTTTGCGACCGGTTGAAACCTTTCGCAAGTTGTCGATGATGTCAATTTTTTTACGTTGCTTCGCATTTGGCGTAAACGCACCTTTACTCTGGACCCTGTTACTCTAATGCCTGTACCTGTTTAGTATTTACGGAATTATTCAGCACCAAAATACCTTCGTAATCAATAAACCTTAACCTAGTCTTAGCAACTAGTTGGCTACAGTAGTTACGGCTGGTAATGTAGCTGTAAAAGTTTCGCAAAACCACCGACGATGCAATAATCTAATTTCATTGATATAAAGCCAAACAATATGCCTATGATTTATAAATAATTCATTCACAACGGCATTGAAAAAATTTAAAAAAAGCAAAAGAAAACAATTTGCTTTGACAGTTTTAAATCACCTTGGCGCTGCCATTTTTGACCCTCCTTGAGTAGCGATCCAAACTTTAAGAACCACTGTATTGGAGTCTTTTTCAAATGTGATACTAACTTTCATATCCACTAGAAGCGTAGGTGATATCATACCAAGATGCATTAAAAAATTACTGAGTACATTGTGACACTCAGTTATACTCAATCACTCAACAGTCAACACCGGTGTCTAGTCATCAATAGAAGTAAATGCATTTCATTTAGTAAACTCTATATTCTCCATTTAGTGAATGAAGTGTTCTCATTAGAAAAAAGTTAAAATATTTTGTTAATTTTGCTGGCAAAAACCAAGTGCCTCAAAAAGACCTGTGACATTTAAAATTTACGAAAATATTGGGTTAGCTCTTCCTGATAGATCACAACAGCGGAATTCTAATCAACCAAATCACCAATATCTTCGATTCGACGAAATCTTGCATTGCAAAAAATCTCTTTACTTATTTAAAAACAGAAAAGAAGTTTCGCAGTTGTACAGTCAAAAGTCGAACAAACCACAGTGATTTTTTTTTCGAACAATTTTTTTTCACGTGAAAACCAGTAAAGCAGTATTTACGGTACTGCAGCTTTTCTTTATAAAAATTCTTTGTTGTTTCATGAGAAGCGGATCCAAAACTTTGCACTCCAGTATCTGTATTAAATTCTCGAGCTACTCTGTTAAATAGTCAAAATTTAAAGCCAATAAAACAAACGTAAATTTAGGCTAAAATAGAAATATTTTGAGCGCTTAAACGGTATCAGAAATTTCTCAGCGGGTAAAATCGTTTATCCCTGATGATTCCATTTGCGGCTCAAACGGACTGCTGGGTTTATCGGTTTTTAATTTTTAATGTTTTTAATGTTGTAATACTGTGGCAATCTAAGATAATCAGTGACGACATGAGATATCTGCATTATGTAAAGTAGCATCCAACAGATCACTTCATTTGAGCCAAACATTACATAATTTATTTTAAAAAATAATCAAAATACAATGTATTTTTCTTGATGAAACTTTGAAACTACCGATCAGTGGTCGAGTGGATAGAGCGTCTGCTACAGAAGCGGTAGACACGGGTTTAATTTCCGGTCGAGTCAAACCAAAGACTATAAAAATTGGTATTCACAGCTTCCCTGCTTGACGTTCAGCAATTAAAGGGACAGTGTGAAGCCTCCATCGTGTGTGGTAGACAGATGGGCAGGTGGCAGCTTGACTCGAAGACCGAAAGGTCCCTTCGCTGTCTCCTGGCCAAGCCAACTTGGTTGGTGAATAAAATGTAATTACAATAGATAGCAAAAATGGACCACAAATTCAAACTCTACTATTCTTATGACATTTGACCAAGCAGATATTATTTATGCGGAAAAACAAATGTTTGTTTTGAACGCATATTATCATATTATAAGTGTACATCTTGACTACAGGCAATAAGCAGTGGTTAAATTTGGCATTTAAATTTGGCAAACGAATAATTATAAATGTTCAATAACACCAGGGGTCGGGAACCTTTTTGAGTAAGAGAATCTCAAACCGTACATATTTTCAATTGTACATTTGTGAGAGCCATATAACAATTTTCATCACTTAATCATTATGTCTTAATGCACTTAATACATAAAATTTTTCTCAAGAGTCAAAACATAAATACAATGTCTGAATGAATATACAAGGTGTCTCAAAAAAATGTACTCAAAAATTCTTCTTAACAGAAATATCAAGAATATGTTTAACCTTGACATAATGATGTTTTTTTGATTCCAGGTATCCTAAAGTCTATTCTGTATTTTTTCAAGTTTGTTTAAGTTCAATTAAAATGTCACAATTAAATATTGATTCAAAATACAAATGTCATTGAATTCTGGCTCCGGACAAAGTTGTGCAGATCCATCGCAAGTATCGATGATTTTTCGGCACCGCTCACGCTCTAAATCCAGGAACAATTCACAAAATTGTTGCTCAGTTTCTACCGGTGAAACTGTGTGCAATGTGATAAAAGGACGCATTGGTAGAAGGAGGACTGCTCGCTCTGAGGTGAATTTGCAAGCTGTAAGAGAGGCAGTGGTACGGAATCTGCGTAAATCCACTCGTCGTCTCTCAATGGAAAGTAACGCGCACCGCGCTTCTCTGCATCGTCTCCTCACGACCGACTTGCATCTCTTCCCTTACCAAGCCCAGTCACAAAGTCAATTGGCAAGGCTACAAACTGCAAACTTTTATTCTGTTTTGTAGTCAAGGCTACAAACAGAATAAAAGTAAACATTTTCCTAAATGTTATAGCAAGGTGCTTGGTGAGCTGTGTTGCTCTGTGTCTAATCGTTTCATGCATTATTTGTTTTGGAGAATTTTTTTGGGTTTAAGACTTATATTGGGCAAAGCATTCTACTCATTGCGGTGACTCAAACCAAACAAAAAAATTGTAACTCTGTTCATCTCTGAATCAAAATTAGGTAGCAACTTCGTGCAGTAGGGTTCTTGGTTCTAAAACACATGGCAAAAATTAAACAATAACTTTTGGCATGGGGACCGAAGTAAATGTGTTCCTTCTAGGCTAAAACCATTGTGGGTGAAAAATGTACAAGATAGAAAAACGTTTCGAGGTTGCACATCGGTAATAAAGTTTTTTGTAAATATCCAATTTTTCCAAGATAAAGGCTTTGCTGTTGGCAGAGTATTAGCTGCTTAAAAGCAGTAATATTATGAGTGTAACCCAACTTAGTC
The DNA here is from genome assembly GCA_963965965.1 of Trididemnum nubilum. Taxonomy (NCBI): domain Eukaryota; kingdom Metazoa; phylum Chordata; class Ascidiacea; order Aplousobranchia; family Didemnidae; genus Trididemnum; species Trididemnum nubilum. The sequence goes on along the minus strand of CAWYPQ010000235.1, from coordinate 56,766 downwards.
TATGTTGCCAAGTATGCAGTGGACTGTCTTTATTCTCACTTAGCAAAAACCATGCCTGTGGTATGCTTCGTGGCAAAATGCAAGTGGAATTGCAGCTGATCTTCATCATGTTTTTCAATTAACCAGACATTTTCCTACATAAGTGTCCCCGCCACATCACGCTCTGCAGTTGCACTCGGGACTTGGATTTCCTGAATCAACTTTCTGACTGCCATCAACGAGCCTGAATATTGTGCTCCAAGAATCAAAAGCAATTGATAGAAAATTTTAATCCATTTTCATTTCTTGAAAAAAGCCAATTAATTGCATTTAATCAGCAAACCAGTTTTTCCAATTGTTATTTCTTTATGGCACACTTGGTAAAATTTTCATCTTTGTAAAGCGCTGAATTATTCGCCATTTCATGTCATCACGCACCTCTGGTTAAAAAAAACCTAAGCCACTTGTTTGGTTCACCGAGAACCGTCGCCGACGTTTGCTGCTTAGTTTCACTCGATTGACGGTATGAATTTAATAGTTCGTTTCGTAATCCTGTCACAAAGCAGTGAATTTAGCAAGTTAACAAATTTAACAGATACAAAAAATCAAGCTAAAGCAGAAATTTAAACAACAATGTCAATAGTTCAATTTACGCGCAACTGAGAGGAGCAGGGAATTACGCGAAGAGTATTAATCAAAGTTCCAAATAAAAGTTACATACCGGTATAATAAATTCAAGACATTGTACTTACGGAAGTAATGACCGCAGCACAACAACGTCGACGGAACAAAGCATCAGCAGATAGATACAGTAGATAGATTATGGGGTGATAGCTTCTCCGAAGTCCAAAGACTGTAGATTTACTTCGGTCAAATTACAATCGCAAAAGAAGAAATTTTACAAAGATAGCTGTGGCAATGAGCAAAATGCTCAACACGTGATTATTACGTAATCGAAAAATTTACGCGTCAAGTTTAACGGCGAGTGTCTACATGAAAAAGAAGTTTACAAATATAAGCACATGTAAGCAATTTCAAGATCAAACCAATTCACCACTAGTTTCTCAACGTGTACCAAAGTCGACCAGAGAATTTTTTCATTACTGTTGCCCAGATTCTCTTGTCGATGTTATTTTGCCACATTTTTTGTAAGTCCAACATACTTTCCATGCTTTGGCAAGTTTAATGCAGATACAAGAAATGGTGCTTTGCTCTATGCTCGCCATAATCAGTTTAACATGCAGTTCTGGCGTATGGTAAACTGATTATGGCGAGCAAAAGTTGGGGGCGCCATAATCAGTTCTGGCACCCCTAAACAAATTTCTGCTTTTGTACAAGTTTTGCTTTAATGGAGATGTAAACACAAGATTTTTACTTTTAGTGTTTGAGACATTCATGTCAAAAAAACATATTACCCTGTAGCAAAAACTTTCTCGGCCAATCCCCTTTCTTCTAATGCTTCAAACGATGCTATTTGCTTGAGACTAACTGGTCCCAATACAAATTGGGGCAATCTTGAGCAGATGTTTTATGCAGAAGCCAGAGGCGATGATAGACAAGCGATCAATTGGTGAGAATAAATTTGAATAAGATTGAAGGTGGTTTAAAGTTATTAATCAAAACTTTTTTTTTAAATAGAATATGTTCAGAATATTACAGGCTATTATTTTTTTTAATTTCATAAGATGATCTCTCAAGTTCTTTGCTCAGTTTATTATTTTAGACTTCCCACTTGCCACTCCTATCTTCACTGTTCTCATTGATTCTACGCTCTTGCATTCCTTTTGAGCCAGCAGAAAATTTGTCATGAGGGTCTAAGGATCAGAGCATTTGTACTGTCCACATCAAAAAATTCTTTCAGGTCATCTTTTTTGTTACTTGTGGTAGCCTTAAAGATTCGCTAATTATTTTAACAAATTGAATGACTATGAAAAATCCGAGTGACACGATATTGTTTTGTAGAGTATGAGGTTTAAAATTTCTTCAGAAATTAACACTTGGCAACTTAAAATGATTCCAGTCAAACTTATTAAAGCAAAAAACTTCCGACTGCACGAAAAGACTTATAAAACAATATATATGATGCATAATTGTATATACAACGTAGCATAAAGCATATTATTTTATTGTCGATTTTCGATAACAGTAATAATAACCAACATATTTTGTCTCTTTCTCGACAGCAAACAAACAAACTACTATACTTTATAATTAAAGCATGTTTTGGCAAAAGTTGTTAAGTGACAATGTTCAAAAAATGAGTTTTTTATTATTTTCAAGTTATTTATTAAAAATGTTTTACTTGAGAAAATACTTAGGTTCATTTTCATTCATTTTTCGGTAATACATAGCTTATTTACGTTGCACTTGACAACTGAGCCAAATGAAAGTTTAAAACTTTAAACGCGATTTTCTCGAAACGGCAAAATGCGACTTATCAACTTTAGCCAAAACGTGCTTCAATTGGTAAATTTGTTTGTTTATAACGCATAAACTAAATGCAAAATGGCCAGTGACGCAAAAAGAAAAGCAAAATGAGCTTCAGCCCTCTTTCTCTTAGCCACATGACGTAAAAAACTTAGTAGATAAATACAAGCGTTTAAACGTGTCTTAGACTTGACCTGAATAGGTAAAGAAGAGTGCGTAAAGGGGCTGAGCAATTTTAATTCTTTCAAACGGCTTCCGAATCTTAGCATTTGAGTTCTTCCGAATAGTTCTAAAAACGTGCGAAATATAATTCAAATGGCGTAAAAAAGGCTATTTTTTACGAAAAATCAGAAAAATCGCCTAGCGACTGACTGGAGGCGAACCTCTGGCTGTGATACGATAAATGTACACCAGTTTGCTCAGCACGACGACAAACAGGGTTGCCACAGAAACTGCAAAATCAAATTCAAGGACTTTCCAGGACTTTTTTAGGTCATTTTCCAGGACTTTTCCAGGACTGCTTAAGGTTTTTTTACAGGGCATAAAATTCAATTTTGGTTATTACTCTTTCACGCACCAATTTTTTTGTACTTGCGATTGACGAAAAATTTTGACGCAACGCATTGGCATTCCTAGTAATGACTACTAGCCAGGTGCAAAGCCAGACATTTGCAATGGTGGGGCTGTGCTTGTTGGTATGGAAATAGAGCCCCCAGCAACTAGAAGCCATTGGGAGTCAGGGCAAAGCCTCCAGCGCTCAAAGATTTTGCAATTTTTTTGCAATGATAACTTAATTTTAGACCTAGTTTGGTAAAGACTATTGCTTTTACAACATAGCATAGAAATTAGCACTGAAAAGCATGATTAGACTGATTGCATAAATGGGCTACACTAAGTGGTTATTGTGGATGATTGCTAGAGTTCAAATAGAAATAGAATACAAATAGAACGCAAGATCGCCCGTGCTAGCTCTAAAAAGTAAACAGTTCAAGGTAATTGCGCTAAGCCGATATTTTATCGACGGTATAGATACATAGCCAATATGATTTATCGGCTAGACCCTGATATCGATCAATCGATATATCGGTCGAGCTCAAGTGATGGCTAATGGTAAAACTTCACTCCCAGCATGTTTTCAGTCAATAAACCATAAAATCCTATCATTTGAAACAGACAGAGCTTATTTGCATGCCAACGCACAAACACGCAACGCTAGCCTAGCCTAACCCCAACCTTAAGCTTAACCCAAACTGTAACCCTAGCTCTAACCCCAACGTTAATCGTAACCCAAACTCAAAATCTAAACCCTAACACTAACAATAATACATTAAAAAATAAACTAGCAAATGAGCAAATGAACACCCACTCTTGCTCTCTTATTCTCAATAAGCAAAGTTCATTTGCACGTAGAGTGCAAACAGGCACTTCCTTTGAAAAAAAACACAAGTATTATTTCAAATCGTCTGTATTTTGTAACGCTAAATAAACAGAATTGGGAAAAAGGGCTAATGAAAGGAAATTTAAAAGAGGTGATTGGTAGTTAACAGAATTAAGTACTACATAAAAACCTTACAATTTTTTTACAAAGCCTACATTAAGTATTTTGCATCAAGCGATCAAAAAGATTGTTTATTGTAACCATTTTTAGTTAGTTGATTTTTGACTGATTTGATTTTTGACCAATATTATCCCCTTCCCAAAACAATGTTTCAAAGATGGCTGTAAATTACCTATTAGAGTCCATATTACTGCAAAAAACACCTCAGAAGTATAGCACGAAAAACGTCGTATTTTTCTTATAGTGCATTTTGGTCAACCGACCAATGGGGGGCCTATAGCTCGTTATGCTACAGCTATTAGGGTATTGCATTGCAATAAATTACTGTCCATGAATTTACTCTTCCTAATAATATTCATTAATTTATACATCTTCCACTGCAAAGTGCAAATTTTGGCATTATAACAAGGAAGTGCTTATTAACACTCTAGCGTACTAGTAAGAACTGCTTAAAAAGAATAAGAGATCAAAGAGCAGAAGAATTGGCTCTCATTTCCCCCCTTTCTTTTTTAAATTTTTGTTAGGGTTTGAGTTTAGATTTTAAGCTATAAGAGTTAGAGCTAGGGTTAGATTTAGGGTTGGGTTAGGGCTAGGATAGCGACTTTTTGTTTGTGCGCCAGAGTACAAATAAGCTCTGTCTTTTAGCAACACAACAAAGCATTTTGAAGGACCTTCAAAATGCAAAATATTTCAACAATGGCTTTGTACAACTACAAGGTAACAGTAATTATAAAGAAAACAACTTCACATTTTGTTCTGGTAAATCACGGGAAAACTTTCCAAATACAGGGTGGGCCGTAAATAACGCACCAAAGCATATTAAACAATATTGATAATAATAACACACGTTTTTATTAAAGAAAGACTTAACAAATGAACAGAGAAACACGTACACGCTGGTACAATCACAAATGCTCAAAATGCTCGGCCCACCCTTTTGTTATAATTATCAGAATTGTTTTATATGCTTTGGTGCGTTATTTACGGCCCACCCTGTATTTTCCAGGACTTTCCAGGACTTATAAACAAAATTCAAGGACTTTCCAGAACAGGAAAAAAATCCAGGACTTTTCCAGGATGTGGCAACCCTGGACAAAATAAGATATTTTTGGGTAAAAATTTTATTGCTAGGTTAAAGCCTCCTCTCAGCATAATTGTAGTAATTTCGCGCCTAACCCCCTCCCGCCCCCCAATCAAAATTTCTGACTGCGTTTTTGTAGCTACGTATATATGGTACTTCAAATATACAGTACGATGAACTTATTAGGATTTTCTTTTTTCATGATCTTATTTAATTAAGTTTTAGTTAGTTTTGTTGACAAGCAATTGCTGAAGAAAATCAACGTGATCATGCTCCGATCTTCGGGTAAGAGGTACAAAGTTTAGTTAATGACACTCTTCAAAAACAATTTCAGAGAAAATCTTCACAAAATAATGTCGTCCAGATGTTTTCATGGCGTAATCACTTCGACCAAAGCAATTTGTCATCTATGACTCTATTTATGCAATCATAAAACAAATTTATGAGCAAATTTGAGCCCTAAAACCTTGTTTAAAAAAATCGCAAAAACCAATGATAACGTCAGTTTTTCCGGTCTCGGTCTCGGAAAATGGAAAAAACCGACACCGCTCTAGGTCGTGGAACAATTTTGCGGTCTTGGTCTTCGTCTCCTGCAGTCCTGCTTAACTACTTCAAATTTTCAGAAGTTATTTGTAATGATTTTTAACTCAACGTCAAGTCAATTTAATTTTTTTTTTTTTGGAAGGATTTATTACAGAAAAATCCAAAAAGGGGAACGGAAAAAATGCTTTCCTCTTGTAAAATCGGGTTAAATCCAAATATTAAATCAAATCTTTCTTCATACTTGCTAAATGTGTATTTACGCCGAAGCGTGTATAGGCTTGCGAGTTTACGGGGCCCATATCCATGCCATTGCTCACGACCAACACAGCTCTTTTTGAAGACTCAGCGGTGGCAAGCTGTTCGCAACACTGCTGTGTTCGATGTGACCCGTTCGAGATTTAAACTTTGACCTTCTGCCCCCAGGACAAACGCGTTACTGATTGACCAACTGACTTCCTTTTATGATGTCACAAAGTTTGAAAACCCAGGGTTGCCAACGGTCCGGGATAAACAGACTAAATATAATTTGCGAATAGGGGGTATAGCGGAATAAGATTTGGGCACCTCTATATTTTACTATAAAATACAAGATATTTATACGCTATTAAGAAATTAAACAATATGAATTCGTCAGTCACACATGCTTGGAGAAAAGGTAACTATAAAAGTGTTTTTAGGATTAATAGAATTTCATTATCATATACTGTATTACCAAATTACTGTATATATTTTATCAAACAAGAAACACTGCTGTTTTGCTGTTTTTATTTTCCGTTGCAAGTTCGAGCTTGTAAGAATCACAAAAATTTGCATCTAAATTTAACACAGAGTTTTTTCTCACAAAATCGGCATCTAAAATGTAAATGAGTTCCACGTCACAAAGAAATAATTAGGCAAATATTGGGCAAAAAAACCGGGAAGATACGATCTGCAGCAAATCAATACTCTGTGCACTTAAATGTTGTTCAAATTCCAATAAATCGACTCATGATCGTTACCTAAATGTTGGGATGAACGAGACCTGATTCGAATCTTGAATTAAGCAATCGAAACAAATCGCCGCTATACGCTAAATATTTGGGTGGTACTTTTGACGAGTCTCTCTCTTTTGATTGTGATATCAAAACTTGATAAAAAGGTCATCGTGGTCAGTTAAATTCTAGCAAAGGTAAAGCCGTTTTTGAAAGCTAAGGCTTTATCAAATTTACTGTATATTATGCTATTTTCCACTCGCATCTACAATATCGTTTAATTACTTGGAGCTCAACTTTCAAAACCTATTTAAAAAAAAAAAAGTACTTTATAAAACAAAGCTGTCAAAATTGATGAAGGGGTAAATACTATAAGCAAGCAACATAATTGTATGCAAAATTGCGTATCCTTAAATTAGTTAATACGGTCTTTTTTGAAAAAGACTTATTTGTATTCAAATTCAAAGTGAAAATGATGTCAGATTAATTTGGTAACTACCTTACTGAAGCAAGTGTACTTTGCGAAAAGTTTACTAGAGCAACCTATCAAAACAATTACTTTATTCTTCTTTTGAATACGTCAAAAGCTATAAAATATCAAGTCTTCTTATTTGGAACGCGTTAGATGCGGATTTGAAAACAAGCAATACATTTCCTAGCGGCGTAGCGTGACATTTCAGATAAGGCATGCAGTTATGATGACGTCATCAGTTTTGAGGACGTCATTAATTATCAGGCAGTGAAATAAAAAAACTACTTAACACTAATAAATGTCTGGTATTGCAATCAGGCCTCCTCTCTCCAGCAGGGGCGCCGAGAGCCGAACGTAGGCCCGGGGCCAGCTGAAATATGACGGAATTCAGGTTTTGTGAACTCCAAAACAGACGGAAATAATGCCGCAGTTTTGTCCAAATTATGATGCGATCTCGAAAAAAAAAAGTTCTTCACCGGAATTCTAACAGTTTTTTCAGCCAAAATCGGGTGATCTCCAAACAGAAGGTCTCACATGCTCATTTCTAAATGTCATTTGATGGGCCCCTTTCGAGCCTTCCTGAAGCCCATGGGCAGCCTCATGGGCCCCCCAAAGTCCATGGGCCCCGGGGTCATTATACCCCCTGCCCCCCTCTCGGTGGCCCTGCTCTCCAGTACACATTGGTGTGTACTGTACATTTTCTGTCCCAGTACAAGTCTTCCTTGTGTTACGACAGACAGTGACAGGTCTAGCAGTTTCATATGTGCCAGTAGCCGGTTACCGGTACCATACTAGGCTAACACTAACAGTAAAGTAGGCTTAATAACATTGAAGCAAAAACATTAATTGCAGAGCTAAGCTAAGCCAACTTGCTGAATAGCAAATACATAGCCTACTTTCAAAGCCTCTTCCTCATGTCATTACAATATATCGCAGCCTGCTGGCAACAGCCAGCGATGCTAAACAATATTAAGCAGGCTAGTGGGCTCAAGGCTAATCCAATGTATATGTGGTTAGGCCTGGCTTTGTTTAGTTTATTTAAGAACCAGTAAAGAACAAGCAAAGTAGCAAAACTACCAAACGGTAATTTATTGATAGTCCTAAAAACTTTTTTGCAAACCAAGTGCAAATTCTACGACTAGCTTTTAGCTTAGGCTAACTAAATACTAACTGAACCAACTGCCGGTAACTCTTTGTTTAAATTGATTTCACATCTTGCTTTCACTTTTATAGCTCAACATTTACCCAAAATAGTGCGAACAGTACTCACTCTGACTTACATTACTTAAAGCGTATACCAACCGGCTATCACGGCTTAGTTGTGCTGCTTAGTTATTCGCTTTTTTCATATTGCTAAATCACATAAAATAAATGGCAACACGCATGCAATATTTAAATTTGCATGCTTTGTAGAGATGGCAACAGCGCAGCGTACGCGGCCGCGCGCTGTTGTTGGGGCACCGCGCCGCGCAGCGTGGCAACCAAAATCTGTATGACGTCACAGCATCGGCGCAGCGCCGCGTACTATAACTTTTACATTTTTTTTTACAATTGTTGCTAGTGAACAGAGGTGGGCAGTACCGAATTACTTTTGTACCGAATTACAGAACCGAATTACTTTTTTTGTACCGGTACGGTACCGACCGGTACTTTTGAAAATAGTACCGGCACCGGTACCGACTTACTTGTGCTTTTGCAAAATCGGTACTTTTTTCGGTACTTTTGATTTTATTTGTGGCAACTTTTCAGTTTTTTTAACATTTTGCAAATTTAGCGCTTTCGTGCATATCTTGCCCTTTTCTTTGAACAAATTGGTCGTTTTTGTGTCCTAAACCGGTGAGAAAAATTTTAAGGAGGGGGCAATTGAGCATTCGTCATACAAAACGCTAAGTGAAGCTTTGCTTTTATGATGATTAATTTCTTTTATGACGACGTCATTATTTTTTATTTGTTTCAAGCGACTTCAAAACGATTGCCAGTAAAACTCTCCTGATAGCATAATAGCCAGTAGCTGCCAATAATTCTGTGTTTCAACATAATTTTTAGCACCGGTATTGCTTTTTCCTTTTAAGTTGTAGTTGTTAATTATTTAACCTGTCTTAATTTCATTACTAGTTTTTACGCCACTGATGTTAACACTTAACAGTACATATATCTTTACGAAATATTTAATCGATTAATGCCATTTAGCAATAATCCTGTCATTTCTACAAGTTTTTGTGGGCTATTTTGGCTTTTTACCTTAAAAACTTACCAGTACGTGCTATTTTCTTAATTCTGAAATTTTTTGAATAAAATTTGAGAATCTCAACTTTTGCACTCCTGATGTTGATTGTATTCTTTTAATTTCCTATTAAGTTAGCTGTTGTTATTATATATATGGTTGTGTATCCCGTCTAATGGTGCCGAACACGTGGGTATTTGAGGGTTTCATCTCCAGTATTTTAGTCACATCCCCTAACATTGAAGGCAGAATATCTATAAAGAGGTGCACTAATTTGGGGAGAAAATTTACTACATTTTTGTTGGAGGTAGTCACTCTCATTTAACCTTGAAAGTGGCAACCCCACGATGTTCCAAATCGGGTAAAGTATCAAAATTCCCTCCTTATGCTCAGCATAGTTGGACACCAGTGATCCCGTTTGAAGATTGAGGGTGGAGAAACTCTACGAAGCTAGCTACCCCATCAAGGTCTTGACCGTAAATCTCACTCAAGCAAAACAGCAACCCCATCAAGCGAAAGTAAAATTCCAAATGTAGCTCTTCTAATAGTTTCAGACGCAGCATTGTTGTGACATGTGTAGGTTAAATTTCTGCACACCGAGAGCTAGTAAAATGTTTTGTTTTATTAAGATTCACTACTTCGATGTTTTGTCTAAATTATTAAATTTTTGCGATTTTATTTTAATCTAAATATCTAAAGTAAAAGCACCATTTGCGCTGTTTGAAACTTCGTTGAAACCTTGAAATATCCCGTAGTTCATGACCACAGGTTCTGCAATAAGAAGTCTCCGACCATTTCTGCGACGACATGAGCAGAACTTGAAGCTGTGCCTACAACACGTGTGGCAACGAAGACGAGAGAGGACACCCCCTAACCGGAATAATGCATGAAGTTCACTTTTTTTTGCCACCAATGGTCGAACTTTGATATTGCACATTTTTTTCAAAAAGTACCGGTACCGCAAAAGTAAGTCGGTACATTTTAAACGGAGTACCGAGTACCGGTACGAATTACTTTTAGGGGCAAGTACCGAGTACCGGTACCGACTTACTTTTAAAGTACCGATGCCCACCTTTGCTAGTGAATTATTTTGTTATGTCTAACAATGGTAGGTCATGATGCAACTATATTATGAATTGAAGACAATAACACTATCATGTTGTAACAATACATTATTGCATACGTTTAAGGTACTAAAACAGTCAATGGTGCCTTCGGTTATTCGGAGCATCCTAAAATAGGCTATTTTGGCTACAACGAACTTAGTTTTGATTGGCTGAACATGTTTCTTGACACCAAGAAACAGATTTTGGATTTGGTAGGCTAGGCCTAGGAAAAGTTTAGAATGTTAGGTGAGAAGATGGAAAAAAGTCAGACAAAAAAAAATGTAGATGAAGCAGGTTTGTGTGAAACAAGCATCAGAGCAGAGGCACGTACGTAGCTTAGCCACAAGCAGGGCCTCAGACAGAAGTTTTTCCAGGGGGTACGAAGGTCGATATCGGGCCCCCAAATCTTATTAGGCCCCCCAGGCCATAAATCAATGACCCAGCACCAAACTTGCACAATTTTTTTTTCCGATTTTTTGCCCAAAATTAGTTGAAGAGCAAAAAAAAGGTCTTTACTGAAATTTGGTCCAATTTTTTGGCCCAAAATATGTGAAGAGCAAAAACAAAAAAGGCCTCACTTAAACTTGGTTCGATTTTTTGCCCAAAGTTGGGTGCAGGCCTAATACGCCCCAGGGTGCAATACCAAAACTTAATGCGTAAACCTGAACTCTTCCGAGCCCCCATAGGAGACCCGGGTACGATGTACCGTACCCTCTGAAGCCTCTCTCACAGGCACTGGCCACAAGGTAGCCTACCCACCCAGTATGCAGTCGACCTATGGTATTGGTACAACGCTTGCATTTCAGAGTGACAGAGTAAGTTCAGTGTAGCTTACTGTAGTATTCGTCAACAGGTCATGGCATAAAGCATTAGGCTTTTAGTCCTACCATAGATGCCTGTAGCCTGTATGGTACGGTACATGGTAAGTAAGAAGACTATAGGCTACACAAAGTTGCAATGACCGAATAGCCTATGTGGTTGTAGCGGATGATTAGAGGGTTCTAAGTAGAGTACAAAGACTAGGCTACACAAATTTCCAATGACAGAATAGCCTATGTAGTAGCAAAATTTATTCCACAATCAAACACACATGCAAACGGCAAAGGTATAAGACATCTGACATAGAGTAGTTTCATACAAGTGTAATAGCTTGTGACAGCATGCGGAGCACATGATACCTTATATTTCATTACTTGAGCTACTGGTTCAAGATTAGTACAGTAGTTGCATGGAATCATCAAGTAGACTGGTAGATTGTTTTTGATTGCCAAAACATGGTGCAGAAAAACTGCTGAAAAGCACACATAAGGCAGAATAAACCTGAAGGCTTATAATTGAAACGACTGATCTCACGTCGCATGTTTTTTAGTTTTTACTCGGCCATTTTCAAAGTTAATGAGTGCGAAGTTTCAGACTTTTACGTATAACTCGGTAATGGTTTGGTCAGCTACATGAAACTTTGACAGCAGTTTGAGATTCATAAGTTTTGTGTGTGTGCCAAATTTCAAGGCAATGAGTCCCGTAACTTCAGGTTTAGGACCCAAAAACTACTTCAAAAGTTTGGTGTAAAAAGCGGTCTTATTCAAAAATCGCTTAAGTACGGCAGAAAGTATTTCACATGGTTTTATGACGTAAGATACCCTTTCATCCCTACCTACACTTTTAGTGGCATTGGTTTTTTTTTCTTTTTTCCTTTTTTTGCTTTCTAAATTTTGTTTACTCTTCTTCTCCTAAACCACACAACATCGATATCTAATTTTTGTGTAAATTTGTTGAGCTGCAAATGCAATTTTGTTTCCTGAAATTTTTTGAGGTTTCTCCCCAGACCCCCCCAAAATGGGGCCCTAAACAACTAATTTTTTTTAATTGCTCAAGCTAGGGTGATAGTTTTTTGTTTATATTGGTAGATATTTAATCAACAAATAGTTTGACATAGCATGGAGGTACCACCCCCCCAGGGGCCCCCAAGTGGACTCCCCAGAAATTAGTATTTTGAACGGCTTAAGCTAAGGCATTACTTTTTTTTACATCGGCAGATGTTTAAAAAACAAATATTTTGACATGGTTTGAGAAAGCAACCCTTTTGAAAACTTTCCAAAATAATACCCCTAAAATCAATTTTTTTACATGTCGTAAGCTAGAGAGCTAATTTTTTCCTGATGTTAAAGGAAATTTAAAGGATATTTAACTTGCGGTGCGGTGCAGCGTAAACTTAGTTGTGTTTGGATGCAGTGCGGTGCAGCATGCGGACAAGGTTTGCGGACGCAGCGCAGCATGCGGATGCATTTTTTGTTATCCGCCCCATCTCTAATGCTTTGGCGCATTGTTTGTGGCCTGTCTTAAGCTAATTTACTGTAACAAATCTAAAGTCAAAATAGAGACTAAATTTTCGAAAACAAGAAACCAGACGGATAAAAGAACTTTTGCAGCTAACAATGCGCCAATCAAAGCTTTCAAACCTATTTAATTTTGTTCAGAATCGTATCGAAACACAGTGATCTTTTCAGCCGTTGAATGCAATTTGAAAATTGCATGCGTGTTGCCATTATTTTTTGTAATTTAGCAATATGCTGAAAACAGGCTAAAACTAAAATCAATGAATTAAGCAAGACTATTTATAGCTACTTCGACTTGAAAATGAATTCCTGAAACTGTGGCAACTTAGTTAGATTTTGTTTTAAATTTTTACATGTACTTGTGCAAATTATTATTTTCTTTTTTGGCTAAATGGCTAGGCATGCAATGCATGCCTTGCATGCATGGAGAATACGCCCCTGACATTTCCATTTTTTAAAGCGGATCTTAAAAGTTCCCTCTTGCAAAAATATGATCAAAAAAGATAAAGTTACAAGATTCGCATAGACTAGGAAAAACTTTTGGTGGATAATCGGTACCGGCGAAGTCCAAAGCATAACAATTTTGTTAAGTCATAGAGCTCAGTCAATTTCTTGACCGAACTACCACAAAGCAAAACAGTCGCGCGAAGAAAAATCTCTGGAGCAAAAAGAAATTTGAGAGTAAAATAACCCTCCATGCAATGCTCAGGATAGCGCTATTTCGGTCAAGACCAAACCTCGTCAGCTGAGCTGGCATGAATCGACATGTGTAAAAAACAAAAATTTTTCTCACTATTTATTGAATTTCTAGTCGCTGAAAACAGGCCAAGCCAAAAAAATACAGAAGGCCGAAACAAAAGAGCAAAAAATCGGCAAAACCAATAATAAGCTCCGAAGTCAAAATTATCGTTTCGCCAGCGATCAAAATGCAAATGAAGCGTTGAAATCGGCTACGAGTTTTAATGAACCGATCAAAAAATTACGTAAATTAGCCATTGAAATCGGCCACAAGTTTTGAACTAAAAACATTATTTTGGAAGCAAAATTGTGCTTAAAAAATGAAAAACTTTGCAAGGTATTAAATTTCTATTTTTAAAAGGTACCAAAAAAAGGTTCCAAAAAGGTAAATTTTTAAAAGGTCCCAAAACTTTGCAAGGTACCAAATTTTACTGTCAAATTTCTTTTTGCTACAGAGATTTTTTTCGCACGACTGTTTTGCTTGGTGGTAGTTCGGTCAAGAAATTGACTGAGCTCTATGACTTAACAAAATTGTTATGCTTTTGACTTTGCCGGTACCGATTATTTACCAAAAGTTTTTCCTAGCCTATGCGAATCTTGTAATTATGATGGGTTAATAGTGATCCTCGGTTAGCAGTAATGCGACTGAGCAGATTACTGCCATGCAGGTCTTTTCGACGGAATCGATGTTTGTGATCCCCTATTTTGTGGCTGATCCCATCTTTTCTTGATGAATATTTAGACCTATCCACTAATTGAAAAGATAAAGTTGTAAGATTTATTTATTTATGTATTTTTTATTTTGTTTTTTATATTTTTATTTATTTTTTATTTTATTTTTTATTCTTTATTTTTATTTTTTAATTGAAATTATTTGTTTTAGCAATATGAGGTCCCTGCTTCTTTTTCTCCCTCTCCGCTGCTTTCGTTTGTTTGCGTGTTTTCAAAAATTGGATATTACTGAACAAAACCTTTAAGTAAACCTTTAATAGGTGGCTGCAGACATGAAGACAAAATCAGTCCGTTAACTGTCTCCTTGTAACTGTTTGGTAAAAATTTTTAACTTTAATTACTATATGCTGAATGTGCTAAATACAGTTTTATTTTGCATTACTTTGTGCAGTTTATCTGTAACTGCTAACAAAATTAATTTCTGTTCAGTTTAAAAAACATCAAATTTTTAGAGAACAAACACCAGAAAGTATCAAAACCACAAAACCGAGCTTTTTTAGCAAATTTCCATCAGAAACATCCCTGATTAGAGGTGAAATTGGGCTGAAGACCTTTTTTTGGGGGGGGGGAATCACGTACTTATTTCCAAAGCTGTTTGTCAAATGGAATAGGATGAATTTACTTTTCTATCGTCTTTTTTTCAAGCTCTTTTTTTGACTTGACCCTTTATTTTCGTATTTTACGTCAAATTTTTATCAAAGCATCAGCCATCTGATGTAAAAACACCAACGCTAGTAACACTAAATTAAGGTTCTTCCCATTTTTGATTTAACACCCGACTCTTAAAATCTACAGTACGTTTCTTTTTTTAGTTGTCAATTAAAGAGTACAGAATTTACAACACAATCTAAAAGTTGATCATTTGAAACTGCCTGCTCTAGTACTGATCCGACCGATCAGGCAACCACCCTGCTTAAGTTGGTTAGTGTGCTTTGGTCTGCCTAAACACGGAGATTAAAATTAAACAAAATTTGAGTCTAGAGCAGCACTTTGGAAAAACTGCCATCGGTTTGCTTGTTTGGTTCTAATTTGCCTAGTTTTTAATGGTATGTTAGTTGGGGGTCTGCTTGTCGCGTTTTGCCTTGCATGTTTGTAAGGAGCTAGATTTCTGCCGCTTTTTTCACTCGTTAAAAAGGGAGGTATTGAGCTGATAAAACAATGGTATTTTTAAAACAAAGTTTGCGATGTCCTAGCAAGAAACTGATTCGAAAAATCATTAGTTAATTGCCTGTGGCTCAACAACAAAATTAGGCTTTTATAAAGCAATTTATTGGTTACTTTTTTCCGTAGCAGTTGTGGCTAAGCTTTTATTTCTGCAGCATGATGTGACTTGCCGAATGAAATCAACTCTCGGGCTGCATCTGGCACGCAGGCTGTAGTTTGGTGACCTCTGTGCTAAAAGAAATGGCTCTCTTAGGAAAACATGCTACCGGAAACTAGTCTACAATTTAGTTAGTAGTATAGTCGCTCTATTCTAGTTAGTATGGTGATGTAACATGAAATCATTCAAGGTTATGTCTTCTCACCACTGTTACAAATTGGAACAAGTGATAACGTTTGTCTGGTTAAAATTTTATTAATATCTTTCAATACAAATTTTCCCATGATCTACATAGCAAATCAGCAAAATCACATTCGGTTCCAATAGTTATTGCACGATCATGATCACTATCACAAAAGTTCGGCACTGCTTTGTCTGATACTGACTATCAACAAGAAAATGTCAGACCATAGACTCTTTATTTAGTAGACTAGAAACAGACGCGTGGAGTCAAAGGGAAGAGGATTGAAGTTAAAAACTTTGCTTTAGTTGAGTTTTTTTGCGGTCACGCATACTTGACTGATTTGATTGGACATATTGTTATTGAGCGAGTCAACCGAAAAGAAAAAAGTCAAGCTAAAAATCATGCTGATTGAACGAATCTGCATATTCTCGAAAAATGAACCGTGAAAAGAAACAATGAAATAAAACTGTCAGTTTCCAGCCAACTAATAAAGAGTCTATTGTCGGACTAAAGATATAATAACGCTTAATCGAAATTATTTTATGAAAAACTAAAGGGCACAACGCGGATTAACTTTGATTCACGGATAATCAAAAATCTATCGAAAAAATTTTGAAATGGCCAGTAAAGTTGCTAACTTGCTATAACTATTATGCAATTTGAAGATAAATTCTCTGGGCTAGCGAAATGTGTTTATTTTAGCAAGTCCAACGGTTTAGAAGACTAAAAATTAAAAATCCATTGATCAAAGTTAATCTACGTCAGTGCATATGACCCTTAAAAAAAATGTTTAAAACAATCATCATCATTTATTTTTGTTCGGGAAACAAACCCACAAGTAACTAGCTCAAAAAAACACATGCAAATTATCTTGTTCCCGATGAGAGGCTGAGAAAAGACAAATGATCATCATGAATTAAAAGAACCGCTAAAATTACCAAAGCAAACTTTTGTATTATATCACATGACATTGCAGGCCTCTGGCACAACTTTTTGTGTTCAAAAATGATGAGGTCCCACATAGCTACCTTAGCAACAATAGGAGCATTTTCTGGATGTCGTTAAACGTAATTCAAACACCACAATCAATGCAAAATTATTCCTATCTGGTTTCGTTGCCAGAAGATTTGCCACATGGAACAAAAATCCAAACAAAAATCCCCCTGTTTTCAGTCGCGAATGTCGGTTGAGTGTCGCCGATGTTTATTGGAAGATTCACCTCACGTCGATTCTTCACCAAGGGTTAGGGTTAGATTAGGTTAGGGTATGATTACAGCTTACTCATGTAATCTTTTGGCAACCTTAGGTTTTGTGAAAATGGGATTTTAAAAAAATGTTGTGCATATAAGCGAATTACTCGCAAATCGAAAAGACGTAATGAGATTGAGCAATGAAAAATATTACTAAAACACAATATAACTGGACTAGTTAACTTGATTAATTATTGTGTAAATACTTAGTAACAGACTTACAGTGAACGATATATCTATAGATGCTCAACGAGGATTTTGCTAAGGGAAGGTCTTAAACCTAACGGTCTAATTTTCTTGCAGCATAGCGAAAAAGGTATCTAGTGACGTAGGCCCAGTGTGCCGCCTTACCAGCGTACAAGCTATCAACTGATTTAATAAAATTAAGAATACGCTTGTACGTTTTGTGCGGTCAACAATTTTACGCACTTTATAAACCGGAACTGAGCGTTTGTCGCTGCGGCGAAGTAAGCAACAAACAAATCATAGCGACATTACATACGTAGCCAGCGGCGCACTGGTAATCAAAATTTTTGATGTACTGAGGAGGTAATAATCAACATTCAGCAGTTTTGATGCCGTTACAATTGAGGGCGATTGTGCTTTTGCCGACCTTAACCATGGGATTCTGCGCTGGCTTGTTCATATACATTTAAAAAACATAATGGTCATTTTCAACGATGCAGGAAGTTCAGTAAAAAATTAAAATCATTAAACATTAAAAAAACTAAAAAACAAAAGGGTTTGTCAGGCGGGGTAGAACTTAATTAAATATTCTATTTGAATAAGTTTTACCCTGCCTAACGAACATTTTAGGGGTAGACAGACTGTGGTAGGTTTTTTAAATTTTTATTGATTTTAATTTTTAACTGAACTTCCTGCATCGTTAACTGGCTCTGGCCCATTGTCCATTTAGCACTCTGGAAACTGGGAAGACAGAGTACAAGTTAATGGTCATTTTTACGTTTTTGCACAAAATTTTGAAAGGCAAAGCACTAATAAGAATATCGAAATTTTTTAAGGAACAAATAAAAGCAAAACTGCTTTCCAGTGGTCCAATTTGGACAGGAGGTTGAATTCACAACCCCCACCCTTACGTACGCCACTGATGCAGACTATATAGCTAGCTGGCCAGACTACTTTCTACAAAATTGATATGTTATAGACGCCCAATAATAATAATAAGCTTTATACACAATTATATTGATGAAACGCATTTATGACTTTTTCATGAATACTATCTTTCAAGCAAACTGACTCTTCAACTCCGCTTTAATTTGACGAGTCTTCCACAGCATCCCTATGCTGATCAGCAGCGACGCAAGGACAATCATCATTACAGCAAACATCATCATGTACTCATTAGCTTGGTCTGTTTCGTCTTCTCGATTTTCTTCTAAAAAATAACACAAAAAGCGTTAAACACGTAGCAGCGAAATAGAAAGAATCAAGAACATTAAATAAATAGTGTGGTTTCCAATAATATTCAAAAAATCATATCAGCAATATTCTTTCAAAGAAAAACAACCTACAATAACCAAAAAAAAATGCGTGTGTCGTTAAAACTCGAGTTTCTGCCCCTGACAAGCCACAACCCTCATATAAAAGCGGGGCAATGAAGATAAATAGAGATAAAAAAAAAAAGTTAAAATTTTAAGCATTAAGTTTGTAGCTCCGAGTAATAGAATTAAGAGTTGCTAAACCTCAAAAATCTAGAGAGAGTAAAAACTAAAATATTTTGAAAAAAATTTAAAAAAAAAGCAGTTGGCCAACTCTCTGCAGATGTAATCTGTCTTTGTAATGTTGCCAATAAATTATTCATAGTTTAAAAGTCATGTCAATTTTTAACCTGTAAGTTGTTATTGTAGTTACTGTAACTAAATTGGTCAAGTTTCTTACCTAATGTAACTTTAACTTATATAGGAGCAACTGACCCGACTGCAGTAACATAAAATAATTGCTGAGTTGGTATTTTAATATGCAATATCATCATGTTGTACAAAATTAATAGAAGTGCTAGGTTCTAAAACGCGGAAAACGCCAATTCCGTGCAATTGGAAAAACCAAAAAACTATGAACTTTCGGGTTTGTAGCAGTCTACAGCAGTGACTTTGTTTTGCAACAAAATTTGATAAATTCTAAGCTATGCAGCATTTAAATCATTGCTTTTTTGTTTTCAAAACGCGACATGCATCATTTCACAAAATGGATTTATCACATTTTGAAACCAACCTCTGCTATACAAAATTTAAAAATTACAGAAAAATTAGATATAGCGGTTGATTCGAACTAGATCTCTGTCAATATTTGCAAAATTGTTTTGAAGTTTTAACGGAATGTTCAATTCAGAGACTTGTAAAGAATACGTTTAACAGATATACACTATATACTGTGCAGTTAAAACGTACCAAGGCAAGTTTTTCCGTCATACATGAGCAATTTTCCTGGAGGACAAGAGCAAGTGACGACGTCATCATCAAGCATCATGCATAAATCTGAGCATCCTCCATTGTTCTACGTAAATTGCAGTAATTTAGGTCGTAGTTGCCAACTAAAGTATTAAAGCATAAATGAGCAAAAGCACAGCGATATGTTTAAAGTAGAATATCCATGAAACAATTGGGTTGAGAAGAATATATAGCTAACGCAAATATACTTTTGTAGAATTCCTGATTTCACTAATTCTGGAAACACCAATTGCTAATTTTGCTTTCTGTCCTCCTTAAAGTTATAAGAATTTTATGCAGATAATTGTTTAGAAAGTATTGTGTTTACATAATTACCAAAACGGCTTTAATTACATTGACGATGACAAAATATAAAAGTACACTGTAAGAGCCATCCGCTCAGTTTTGTTTGAAACTGCTGACCGTTTTTGTTTTAACAGTTTTTTAATTGCCGTACCTGCCCTCTAGCGTTTATTGTCTTTTCATAGGCTCCTTGAAGCTAAGAATGAAGCAATTTTGTATGGATTTAGGATTATTTTATCTTTATTAAACTGAATTATTTTGCAGCTATATTCAATAATATTTAATTTAACTAAACTTGTATTGCTCATTTCTTGAATTCAAGTGATTAGACGATCGTGACTATTTACTGATTATTGAATCGTAAACAAATTTTAGCCTGACTTTTACAAGTAGGTCTATAATCTTGAATATCTTATTGGTAATGTACAATACAGTAAATGTGTAGTGCGTGCTGATTGTGTTAACGATTTTCACATATTCATGGTGAAATGTTATTCTTTGTTTGTTTTAATGAACCTCTCGTCTTGCTGTGCTCTTTAGTCTATTCTAAATTTTATTACTTGAAGGTAATCTTTTGTATTTTATTTTCAGCAAACGGCTTCATAAACGTGAAAATGAGTTGTAAACTTTAAACAACTTTCAAGCTATTGGATTTGGTGTTATGTTAAATAAAGTAATTGTTTACTGACAAACGGTATGAGTTCCTCTAGTCATAGATCTTGGATCTAACGTTGCCAGTCATAATAACAAGGCAGATCGCTGGATCTGTCGATTACATAAACTTTTTTTTATAAAAACTGTTAAATTTTGATTTGAGGCTAGCTGTTCTTAAATTTTCACGAATTTTCAGCCTCATTTGTTCTTAATTTTATCGGAAAACAAAGAAATACTAATTTATTCTTCCGTGGTTAAAAGCTGTCATTTTGTTGGAAATCCGCAATTGCAATATGGAAAAGGCCAAGAAAGCTTTGCTCACTACTTACAAATGTGTTGCACTAGCTATTGTTTTCATTTATTTTTTTGCGCCGATCCTGATATCGTTCTTAAGTTGTTTTTAAATTTTTAGCAAAAAGGAGTGCATGTTCTTATAAATTGCTCTAATAAGCATATAGTGTAAACGTTCACATTGTGAATAAAAAGCAGTTGAAATAAAATGCAGGCCAACTTTGTGTAGTACATAAACTTTTAATATGATTGTCCTTCAAACCTGGCTATAAATTGGCATAGCCATCTTGCATGTTCTCTCAAGCATAATAACCTTTTGGCACATATTTTTTTACCTACAATCAAAAATTCAAAAGAAAACCGCAGTGCTGCAATTGACGTTATTCAATCAACTTTATTGCGATACAGGGCCACAGTTAGGAGGGGGGCAAAACGCTTAAGACCGGCCAGAAAACTTTTAACCAGTGTAGCACAGGACCTGGAAATGGCAATCGTACGGTAAGGTTTATTCCCGAATAAAATTACGTGTCAGACTCCGGCTTCGTCGCGATGGACGGCAAAAAATTCATTAATCGCATTTGAAATACAGCATTCCAAAAGCACTACCAAGATGAAAGTTTCTCTTCTAGAAAAAGTTTTAAAAATTTGAATCAAGTTTGCAAGGGCATCATCTATCAACAGTTTTCAGTTTTAGGGGTAACAACTTAATGATTCGAGTTGCTTTTTACAAAACAAGTGGTGTATATTACCACTGGTAAGCGACAGAATGCAATGAAATTTGATTAGAATTTTTTCGACAACCGAATGAATAAGAATGTTCAAATTAGTGGCGTAACTAGAGGTTTGTGCCCCGAGAGCTAACTTCACCAAACTTCGCTGCATTTTATGTCAAATTTGGGGTGCAGGAAAAAAGGTTTTCGCCGCAAATGCGTTGTTACTTTGCCTTAAGTCTTGGTAAAGACCAAAAAAGATCTACTTTGAAAAATCTTTGCTTAATTTTGAACCGTTGAGTTTTTTGATGTGGACTTTTTCCAATTTAATCGTTTGGGTTTTTTCCAGAAATTTGTTGCAACTAGTGGACCCATTTCTGAGAAAGAAACCACATCTGGGGGGGGGATGCCCCTGTGTCCCGTCAGTTACTTGGATGGTTTGAATCACCCCAAATATACGAGTGATACAGTCTAATATTCTGAAAGATTTTTATTTTTCATCAAATTTATTTGTTTTGCGTGAGGTACTATCATAGTCTTTGTATATATTTTTTGAGAAATAATGTACATTTTGTTGCAGAACATTTTATATTGCATTATTGGTTTGATTTGCAAGTCTTTTATTTTTGCCTGTTGCAATCCACTTCCAGTGTGATTATGTGAACTTCCCTAAATGTATAAAGCTATTCAACAAATACACTAAGTTCAAAGGCATGAAAAATATGCAATCTTACGTTTGAGCAGCTCGGTCTTTCGGTATGAACGTTAATCGGCCCGTAGCTGTACACATGGTCGGAGTTTACGTTGTAAGCGCTAACATCACGTTTTGCCTCATCGTCACAAGTCTGTGAAGAACACGAGATGGAGATTAGTTAAAAGTAACAGTTAATGAAGTACTGCTGTGACGTAGCAGGGAAGGGGGAGTTGGGATCTGTTTCCTAAACGGCAGCAATCACTACTCATCATGATGAAAGCATTTATCGCAACCAAAAGCCATCTAGAAAGTTTAAGACCATTTTTTACTATAATTGGCACTAGAATCAGGATGTAAGGAATTTAATACTAGTTATTTAATACGGTGCAGTATATTTTATCTTCACCTAAATAACTTTAATGTCGAACATGATATGTTGCTGTTGTTGTATCGAATACTTATTCTCGTGTCACCGGACAGCCTTATAGACACTAAAATTGTTGGACGATCCGCACACTTTAGATTGCGATAACTAATTTGTGCTTGGAGGAATCCGCATCTGTTTAGGAGTTTCCTGAGATCCAATGTTTCTATAGATTTCTTCGAATTCTTGTCCGCTGAATTTGCAACTTGTTCAAAACGATCATTTGCAACTTGTTCAAAACCAGGTTGCGAGTTACCTTTGCCCTTTTGGAACGCTGTCGACATTAGGCTATGCGCAGTGTTGAGAATGTAATTCAGAATGTTCTTGTTGTATTTTTTTTCTTGAAAACTTTCAAAGCAATTAAAAAAAACTTACAAGGCTGCAGTTATTTTCATAATTGTCGCATATTTTGACTTTACAGTGAATGAAAATTGGATCGGTTTCATCATGGCTCCACACGAACGAACGGAAGTGGAAGGCTCCGTATGTAGGCAGAAAATTTCGAGAGACGTCCAGATCGCATTCATCGTCAGTTGGATCCTCACAGCTAAAAAAAAAACAAGGACTTACCAATATCAACTTGTTTACCAGAGTAAGCTCAGATAGGCTCCCAATAATTTAAACTCGTTTCTATCTCACATTTACGTTCTAGCCACCTCAGACTAACAGAAAAGTGCAACAAAATAATGCAAAAACTTTTTTTTGATTTCTTTGGTTTTTGCCAAGTTTTGACAAAAAAGTATAACGAATTTTAAGCCAAGACTTTCTGTTTTTGATCTTCACCTAAAATTGATCAAAAAATGGAAGCTAATGCTTGATACCGCCATCTCACTTCAGTCGCTACAAAACCACCCGTGTCGATAAAGTTGAATAGAGCCTACCCACTTATTTGGTTAGGACAGCAGCAGTGGGCATGGCTGGCCTAACCAGGGGCGCTCGCTGGGGGGGCAAGGGGTGCACTTGCCCTCCCCCCTGGAAATTAGGATGTCAAGAATTTTTTATGTTTAAATTTGCAAAATAAGTCAAATATATCTATCTAACTTAGAAAACAACCCTTTGTGGAACTTTTCTGTCATGGTGCAGAGGGCGGGGGCAGGAGAAATAGGATTGCCCATTGGTAGTGACTATTTCATCGAAAATTTTCAAGTTAAAGAGAATAAAGCAAAAATGAGAAATATTCATTCCCGCTTTTTTCATTTGCGTTTTTAGGGTTAAGATTAGGGTTCAATTTGTGGATAGTTTTTGAGTAAGCATTTGAGTTCGGGTTAGATTTGAGTCAGAATTAATAGAAAAGTAGATAAAAATTTCCGGTGAAATAAAGCCTTCCTCGCCCATTTTACGTGAATTATCATACAGCATTTTCTTAAAAGCGAACGTAAGCAATGCTCCAGGATTAAGTATTAAACTGTTAGATAAAATAATCATCAATATCAAACGTTTCTGCATTGTGTCAATGAGCTCTTATAGGATCTAAATACAATTAATGTTTCAAATTTACGCTGCGCTTATATAAACACTACAATAATACTTACTCCGCCATTAAATTAATCTGGCCCAGAACCGAAATCAAAACCAAACTTGCAATCAATAGCGTAGCCAAGGGAACTGTGCCCACCTGCATTGGCCTGCTGTAGACCAAAGTGCGCGATAAATAAAATGTTACAACTTTTGGCCTTCTGAGGCATTTTTTTGCAGTAATATGGCGTCTAAAGTTGTTCAAAGCCTTTTTTAAACGTTTATTATTAATATTATTATCAAAAATACAGCAAACAAATTAATCAATAAAAACTTCAAAACATGGCTAAAAACTAGCTGTCAAAATTGATTGCTTAATGCAAAATGCTTAACGTAAGCTTCATAGAAAAAAAAGTATAGGGGGGCTATTCAGCATATAGTTTATGAAATTACTACAAGTTTTGGACTTGAACTATGAGTAATGTGTGGGTTTGAAGAAGCTGAGCTATTTAATTCCTTTCCATTTAATTCCTTTAAATGGCTTTCAAAGTGTATCAATTTAGTTTTTTAAATGGCTCTAAAAAGATGCGAGGTTTGATTCGAATAGCGTTGAAATGGCTATTTTTTTTTCTGAAATATCACCAAATTTGCCCAGCAGCTAGAGTTTTGCCCCAACAGCCCGGTCTGTGATATGCATTAGTTGCACCTGTTTGCTTGGCACGCTGCCCAATTGAGGCATTTTGCAAAAAGTTTCAATCTTTAGGTTAATCATCCCCCCTCCCCCCTTAAACAAAATTTAGGCTGCAATCAGAGGGGCAACCAAGGAGGCTAAGGGATCTTAGCCTCCCCTTTTCCAAGTCATTTGGAAAACTTATCTCACATACAGTAGCGTAGTCGGGTTGGGGGGGGCTATAGCCCTACCCCCCCCCCATTTGGCTGGTCGACCAAAATGCAGATTAAGAAAATACCACGTTTTTAGCTCTTCTGAAACTGTTTTTAATCACTAAAATGGACTAAAAAGTGATTTATAGCATCTTTTGAAACATGTATTCAAAAGGGCTTATTTGTCAACAACAAAACTCACAAAGCAATAAAAACTTTGAAAAATGTACAAAAATAAGCAATCAGAGTTGATCACTAGTGTAAAATCGCTGAACATCGCTTCATCAACAAAGACATTATAAACTCAGGAATAGGGAGAGGGGGGCTATTCAGGATTATTTATATACCAATCACTTCTCTCAAATATCTTTCCATTAGCCCCTCCCCCCCAATTATTTTGCTCTGTAAAATATAGACGGAATAGATTACTCCGTGTGAGTTTTATCGAACAATAGAATTTTATGAATTATTAGCATACAAAGAGAACTAAAATTTTACCTTAGCCACCTCCCAAATGGACCATTTAAGCAACCAGTTTGATTATGTTTGCACGGTTAATTTCTATGCCACGTTTTAAAAGCATCATTTTTTATCAAAATAGCCATAAAATTAAATTATTTTTGAAAAAAAATGCAAAGTTTTCGAGCGTTGGGGGCACCGCTCCCAGGCCCCCGTGCCTTGGCGGCTATAGGCTTTGCCCCCAGACTTCCAGCCTCGGGCAGCTGGGGGCTTAGCTTCTGGACACCAATGGCTATTAGTGGCTCCGCCCCGAGACTCCCAAAACAGCCCCCCCCCCCCATTGCGAATTTTTGGCTACGAGCGTTTAAACGTGGTTTGAGTTAGATCTGCTATTAAAGAGGGCTGAAAGGGCAAGGCAATCAAAAAATTTCAAGTAGATTCTTAATATCAGCAAATTTGTTCTATCCAATGGCCTTAAAAACGTTCAAAATGAGATTCAAATGACGTTAAAGTGGTTATTTTTTTTCCACAAATTGCGAAAATTGCCCAGCAACTGGGGGCTTTGCCCATGATACACTTGAACTGCATCCGTTTGCTCAACATGCCGCCCAAATTGGAGAATTTTTTTAACAGGGTCATGTTAACTTTTGGTTCCAATACCTTAGCAAAATCCTCGTTGCAGCTGTAAGGTTTTATTTTATCCAGTAGATACTGGATACGTCGTTTGCCCCCCCCCCCTGAAAAAATTTCTGCGAGCGCCTCTGGGCCTAACATTTTATTTTTTTTCTTTTGAGTAGTTTCTAAGGCAAAAAGCCAAACTGCTGAATACATTTCATATCGATTGTTAAAGTTTCGAAAGTTAAGTTAATTTTAGAAACGCCAGCAATGAACTAAGGTATTCAACACGTTGTTGATGCTTTGCTTTATATTAAAAAGCATTCGGTGTTCCAATCATTTTGATTCAAATTTCCTCATAGTTCTCAAGAATATGTATCAGGAAATTCGCAATTATCAGACTAACGGTATACACTTAACGCAAAATCGTGAGCGCACGATCCTATACTCTATTTTTAGCAACATTTGGTACGCCAAGCGTGTCGGTTTACCAGCCTACAAGCAACAGTTGGAAACAAAAATATGCTGGTGCTCTCACGACATTACGCCAAATGTTGTTTGATCTACTACTGTAGCTCTAGTGACTTAAAGAGTTTATTTGTTGTTGCCGCGCATATTTATCTTTCAGTAATCGGACAGCGTTAGACGCTAACTATTGCATGATTCGCTCAATTTTTACAGCGATAAATTTTTCGTTTTTGAAGGAATTCGCATCTAGTTATGAGTTTCCAATGTTCCTGTGGGTTTCTTTGAATTCTTGTCCTCTAAATTTGCTACATGTTCGAAGCCACCAAGTAGAAATAATCATCGTAAAACGCATTAATCCAAAAACGCACCAATATGACCAGGGTGCGGGTTGAACCCCGATCATGCAATCAGGGTCGTTGTAAACACAACAACTTTGCTCTCTCGACCACGCTGCTAATTCACCGTAACAAATGCAATAGTTCTCTTACCCATCAGTGATAAACTGATATCGAATATCGTCGCAGGGGTCATCTGAAGGAGTTGCCCAGCATTCTCTCATCTAAATCAATCAAAAGCACTGATCAGTGGTTGGCTTGATATAGAGCGTCTGCGACTGATACGGTAGAATAGATTTCGGTTTTGAGTCGTACCAAACTGAACACCATAAAAATTAGTATTCACTGGGCTTCCAGCTTGACGTTCAGCAAAAAAAAGGAACAGTTTGAAGCCTCGGTCTTGTGTGATATACAGATGGGCAGGTAGCAGCTTGACTCAAAGACCAAAAAGCTCCTTTTTGGTGAAAGTAGTATTAGAATTTCTTCCACAATCAAACACACAGCACTCAGTAGTATAAAAGCACTGTTTATGATGCAATATACAGTATCACAATTGCTTGTGTGTAAATTGAAAAGGACCTTTGAGTTAAGTAGACATCTTACAATATTCACGTCACGCGCCATTTGCCTATAACTAGCAGCTTCGGTAGAGACTCATTAACCACAGTCCACACTGAAATCAAATCTTTCATTGCACATGCTTTTTGAACGCCGAAGAGTGTAACAAGTCGAAGGGGTACATTTCCTCATCATTGCTCCTTTGCTTCTTTCGAAGTGATGTAGCAGATGGAAAAGCCAATAATTGGTAACGCTGTGGTCGATTCGACCGGCCCGAGATTTGAGCCGCACACCTCCCGCTTCATAAACAAACGCATTACCGCGTGACTAATACTCCACAATTTTTCTTTTCAACACTGAACATAAACTGGGAAGCTGTCAATTCAATCTAAACTTTAACCAGCTGAGAGTCGAACAAAAGTCCACCGCTTTAGTAACAGAAACTTGATCCATTCAGTCCAATGATTGGTTGGAAAGATATCATTCAATGATGTCTTGGAGACATCAAAAAACCTGTTCCACTCAGTATTATTTCTTTTAATTGGAGCATAATCGCGGCACTAGTGAAGCCTAGGCGAACTATTTATGTTTTTACAACTAACCACTATTCTTGTTTTACAACTAACAACTAGGGCAAGTTTTTATTGACCCAAAAATTCAAAAAAATTGGCTTTATTGACTAAACAAACTTCGGACTGAGTAAAAGCTATTTCTCGAGACTTTTTTAAGATTTTATATTAAAGCAAACATTTAATAAACGAAAGCACACAGATTCTCAACGAAAGTTGCAAAACAAGTCTATGAGCTGTAGCGAAATAATTCTTTAAGTATTGCGATAAACAATAGCACTGCCAGTTAATCACCAGGCGGACCGGGGTGAAGTGTAACATCATGATAGTAATGTTGTACTTTAATTTTGATTAGCTGCCAGCTAAACCAGGCGTTTGAACTAACTTTGTTTGAGTTAGCAAAACACTAGACCCTTCAAAACGTTTACAATCGCTTTCACTTCAAGTAAATTCATGCAGCATATAAAGTAGCATTTAATCACTTTCCACGATCCTCATCTGGTATGAACATGCTTTGTAGTAGCAAATTTGGCTTTACTGTTCTTTGTTTTTTTTAATTTTTACTAATTTGACCTTTGAAAATCAACTGAATGACATCTTCGAAGTGGGATCTGCCTGTCATTGCCATATTGCACAAACATGTGCAACGGCCTGAGATTTGAAGATCAAACTTCCCGTTACAGAGACAAACTCGTTACCGCTTGATCAACTGGCCGGTTACTATATTCTCACTGTTTATAAAACTAATATTAGAATTACCTGAAGATAAAACCTGTCGTTGGTGGGGTCAATCTCTAAATGAACCACAGTGTAAATAAAATCAGGAACACAAACGTAATCGTAGGCTTCAATCTCGGAGTAAAAGGATTCGTTTCGGAAGAGTGTCATTTCAATAGAGAAGCTTGCGTTTAACTGCTCACTTCCGGCCACAACTTTTCTGCAAAATTTAAAATTTAACAATTTAACAGTACCTTTTATTAAACATCTTTATGCTATAACTGATGTCATCCGGCGGCGAGAACTTAGTGGTAGAACGTCGATTTAATGATCGAAAGGTTGTTAGCCTCGGGTTCGTCCCGAAGTGGCAATGCGTCTTTGCGTCCTAGGGAAAGACACTTTACGCTTATTTCCCATCTGGCCCAAGCAGTCTACCAGCTGTGGTGGCCGAGCCAGACAAAAGTCTTGCAAACAGAACCCAAAAATTGCTCTGCGTTGGTGTGTTTAGACAGGCGCAGTTTAGGTTTATACGAACAAACGAACGAATGAACTGATATCATCATAGTTATCTTTATTAGAGTTGGTAAACTCTTTCTCTATTTCATTTTTTGTTATTAATGTCAAGGAGTGCTCATGCGTGACGGAGCAGTCATGTGATCATCAAGTTTACCAATGAACTTTCAGTAAATCTTGACTTAAAGAGATCGGTTTTATTGAAGAACTGAGAAATACCTTGGGGTAATTACGAAGTACCTCAAACCTTGTTCCACTATTCCACTTATCCGCAAAAATTAATCCGTTGACTCCGTGCGATTGGCAACCCTGCGATTCGAAATTTTGTGACATCAAAACAAGATGACTTTGCAAAATTTTCTACCGAATGAGCAATGCGATGTCCGATGTTGGATGCCACGAAACTTCGAAGCGCAGGGTTGCCAATGCTACGGAGTAAAACAGATTTAATCAATTGTTTGCGGACAAGGGAAATAATGGAACAAGGTTTGGGCCATTTTTTTATTGTCTCAAGTAGTTCGCATAACTTAACTATAACCGATTTCGAGTTGTATCTTTTTATGAAGATTTTGACGGTGTCCAGAAATGCTCATACGTGATGAAAGGGTGACTTATGCGTGACCTCTAATTGTAGAACTCTAATGTCGCAATTTGTGTACTAATCAAAAAGTACAGCTAAAGTTTATCATTTTTTTAGAAAATGAGAAACAATATAAACATTTATAGCATGTGTTTCAAATGAATTAGCACATAATTTTTACAACATCATTTTGCAATTACTAATTTTTAAATTTAGATTAATAATTTGTTCTTTTATTCACTTAGGTTAGAACGTTAAAACTTCGGGTAATTTTTGCATCAACCTTCTAATCTTTTTTAAACCATCCGATTCTGTTTTGAGGTAACTGTACGGAGTTGCATGATTATCGTGTCTCGTATCAACGGTAGTCCTTTAAAAGAAAGCTACAGTTGAGCATACGATTGATTGTTTATCATTTTTCAAACTAAAGCTACTGTACAGTAAATTGAGATTTAAAAAGTCTAACTTTATCTCGGCTTTGATTGGATCCGAAGAAACCAGCTCTTTAGCATCAAACAAACATGAAAATTCCAAGCATTTGTCAACTTCAAGTCTAACGATTGGAATACTTGGATCAGCAACGATCAATTTACGAACGCTCCAGGTGAAATTCAGACTGTAATCATCAGTTGTCTGAAAAACAATTGTAAATGTTTACGCATTTTTTTGTACTTTTTGGTGTTTTAGATTTTATTTTTTATTGATGATGGACGTAGCTGAGTTCGAAACGTTTACAAAATTTACTGTTTTAAATAAGGCTTTACTGATTTTAATCTAAATAATAGTGATTTACAATCGGTTAGCCAAGAGTTCCATAACAAAGGTGGTACACAATACAAGTGAAATACAGCCAGCTTAAATTAAATTTAGAATATTCATAGACTGCTTTGCCACTGAACTCTTCAGATATGCTGATGAGCCAAGCAGCAAAATAAACGATTGCCAAAAGAATTGCCACACAACGTTGGAATGTTACTCTAGCCCTAACGTTAATCCAAACCCCAAAACCCATCCACAACCGGCAACAAACCGACCTGTGACGAATCTTCCATGTCGCGAGTCTTTTGGCAACAAAATAAAAACCGCAGCAATCGCATTAGCGCCTCAGATACTTGTAATGAAAAATGAGTGTAGAGCAGGTGCGCAACCAAGATTTTCTTAACAAAGAGAGAGGGCTTCTACTCAAAAGTGTAATCTTACGCTTAAATAATGTCTCATTTAAATAGCGTGCTGAGTAAACTGATGTTATATTTACAAGTATCACGTACGGGGAGGGAGGGTCTGGAGACAAGGGCGATTTTTGAGACTTTTCCAGAAAAAATAGCCATTCAGCACCATTCGGATAATTTTTTTACCTTTTTGGAGCCATTTAGAAAAGCTAAATCACTAAGATTTGAAACCTAGGAGAAGAATGAAATCGCTTAGTCCCTTTAAGACTTCATTCTCCCTTACTCACAAGCAAAATCCAAAACATGTCTAAACGCTTATAATTTTGGAAAATTTCAAGGTGACTTAGCTAAGAGGGAAAGCTGAAGATCTCTTTATGCCCGCTGGTTGCACTACTGGAGCAGAGCAAAACTTTATTTAATTCTGGTGGAACCGAACGTGCCTGCACTTTTAGGGTCTGATCGCACTCAAAAAATTGTGGGTTGCGTAACGTTAAAATGGTCTCAAACCAAAGCTGGTGGTTTTGGTGCACAGATCCACTGCTGAGGCTAAAAACATCACCATAGACGATTAGCAGAGCAAGAACTTAGACTGCAGAAAATTATAGAATCAGCCTCCAAAAAATCAAGTAAAACTCAGAACAAGATAACCGCGATTAGAATTAAGCGTAATCTGGTTGGATTTCTATAAAATGTGGTTAATCGCTCTCTAGCTATCAACTTGTAACAAACTGAAGTTGGCTTTGATAAAACTCATGCTTAAAGGTATGCCAATTTTTTACCTGAACATCTGGGTAACAGTTACTGAGATTAAACTTGAAATATCTCTCAGAGTAGTTGCTTAGACACTGGGGACTGATTTCTGTTCCATCGACGATGAAGGGTTCAGAGGAGACGACGAGATAATCAGTTTCATTCACACACAAAGATTCTAGATCCTCTTTAGACAAGCTGTTTAATAAACGCTAAATAAGTCTAGAAGTTCGCTAATAATAATGAATAAAGCTGCTTTTATCGAAGATCCGTATTTATGCATTGGCCTACGCGTATACTGTAAAATACGCGAATGCGTATAATATACCTGTAAGTATTTACGCAGAGTAATTTATTGATATGCGAAAATACGCATATGCGTATTTCAGCAAGCGCATCTAAAAAGCATGAACTAAATGTCTTTTGAGTTTGATTTTTTTTATAAACTAGAATTAAAATATTATACAGTGTTTGCGTGTGTGTGTTATGTAAAGGAATGTAGTTTTTCTAGTTTAACATGATTCTAAAAACACAATATTGTTTTCAATAAAATGTTTCTTATGTTCAGGTCTTCTGCCATCTTCTTTGCCATCAGACGTTTCTGCTTTGCATGATACCGATGTTCATAACTACAGAATACCGATTAGTGGTCAAACAAATAGGCCAAGAGCGTCAGCTACTGAAATGGTAGTCTGGGGATCGGTTCCTGTGTAGCGATTGGTTAGATTATCACAACAGCATGACTGACATGTTAAAATATGCCAAAAATGGTACTTTTCTTGATTAATTCTCGCTGAAGTTGCTTCATCCTAATTTCATACATCTTTTTAAACAACAACCGTTTATTTTCAAAAATTCTGGACCTGATTTTAAAAAAGCTGTTGCTCTCGGTGGTATTCGAATCTAAAGACACAAACCAGAACAAAAGTAAGTACTATTCAGAAAGACTAAACTTCTCGTCCATCTATACCGCACCTAGCTTCTGGCTCAATCGCGTATTTTAAATGTTTGTAACAGCAAAGGATATTTACAAACTCAATGATAGCATTTTGCTATGAATTGTGGTTGATTTGTTTGTGATTGGATGAACAAATAAAACTTGGAAATGCCTAGTTAGCAATTTAGCGTTAGACCAACTACCTTTCATTGCCAAATATAAACAAATAAATTACAAGTTCAGCAAACGTTTAAACAGAAACAAAATTTAGAACGACGAGAAGGAGCAACCGTCCAGTTGGGCGACCCCCCCAAGTTTTAGTTTGGACCCTAAATAAATTTTGCTTCAACGCCTGAGCCTTAAAATGGAGATTTATGGAGATCTGGTGATCACCTCAAATATCGTAAATGACAGAGGCAAGCAGGTGTGAAGACCTTTTTTTTCTTTTCGGAGATCACCTCAAAATCCGAAGAAAGTAATGGTACTTTGCACCGAAGACTTTCTTTTTGAGATCGCCCTCCGCGAGAAGATATTGCCCTCCTAAATTTACGCTTGCCCCCCAAAACTCTGTTCTGGTTACGTGCCTGCCTACTGCTCGCCACTGTTGTGATATTTCTTCAAATGGAGCTGTGTTGTCCGGGCGCAATGACACGGAGATAGGCCCCGCCAACTCGTTACACGTTTTGGCGTATTACAGCAAGAACGAAAGATTTGATTTGATAAGGAACTTAACACCAAAGATCGCAGTACGGTACGGTGCATTTAGAATTTGCTTACTACGTGCCTCTCACCTTGAACCGCACCGTACCAGCGTACCGCACTTCAGTTCAATTTTTGAAGCGTACCGTACCTTGGTACCGTACCAGCGTGCCGTACTTAAGTTCAATTTTTGAAGCGTACTGTACCTACGTACCGTACCTTGGTACCCTACCAGAGTACCGTACCAGTGTACTGCACTTCAGTTCAATTTTTGAAGCGTACCGTACCTACCTATCTATCCCACTTTGTTTTTTTTTGCGTACCGTACCTTCAATAAATTAACTAGGTAAACAACGATCCATCAATGACATATGCGACGTGTGTTGACGAGTTTTTTGTTTATGTCTGATTTGTATTGTAAGTTAATAAGCATTGGCTTAAAAGGTGCTTAAACTTCATAACATGTTGAACTTAAAAACTGCTGAGCTTTATATGCCGATACTTTATTCAAGGCCGTCAAAATCTTATAGAACAAAAAATAATGCAGCATCTAGAGGTGATTCTTTGTGCTTTAGGAATTCTTTGTGTTTAGTTATAAAAAATGACAATTTGTTTGCGAAAATTTAGTTTTATCAAAACCAAAAACATCGAATAGACTACAACGACAATGATATTTGTATTTTATATGTATTTTTGTACACCAAAGATTCTCTTCATTTGTTTAGATAGTCAAATTGATTTCAATATATCGGAAACCTGTTTACGTGTCGCCATTCGCGAGGCGTTATTGCATTGCAATTTACTAGTACTTTTCGCCTCAATAAAACAAAAAGCCGGCGGATTGTGCGAAAAGACTGGTGTTTTTAAACCACTGCGTATTCAGCTAAGTGTCGTAGTTGTTTCCGTTCAAATTTTTCTTCAATATATGACAGGCCACGAGAGTCTTAGGCTCTTAGCATCTACTGGCAACAGTTATGACTTCACAATAAATTGGCCATACTTATGACCTGGACTTGTGACATCATAATGCAATTGTAATGACAAATTAAGAGTTTATAATGATTACTTGAGAATAGCCTAGACTATGTGCACGCCGGGCACGGTCTCACGAATCTTCATTCACGGCCCTTCGTAGCGCGTGAAACGTTTAGTAGGCAAATTCAAACAGCGTACCAACGTACCGCACCCGTACCAATACAAAAAAGGCGTACTGTACCAGCGTACCGTACTTCTTAGCAAAAATTGAGGCGTACCGTACTTACGTACTGCACCCACAGGTGGGCACATGTCCGTGAATCGTCAATCCGTTAATAACAAAGCTAACTTTTTCACTAACTCGTTAATCCGTTAAAAAGTTTTTTCATGTTAACGGACTAAATTACCTTCCGTTAAGTTTCTGTTAACTTCCGTTAAGGTTTTTATCGTTAATGTTTTGCACCATTCATTCATCGTACCGGTACAAACCTGTTTGCACTGGTAACACTTGTTGCGCATTAGCACGAGTTTTATAGAAGAAACCGAAAATACAGCTCTATTTTGTGGCAAATAATAACCTGCAGCCTCATAGGTCTATTAGTTATAGGTGCTCGCAATTTCCAACGATTTTCCGATCGCAGCTTCGTCAGTGCCTTTGAACTTATTTTTATCTTGAAATTAGATTAGACTGTAAAATGTAACTTCGAAAACACAAAAAGACCACCATAGCAATAAATATTTCCTTACAATCAGTTCAACAACGTCAATACGTGTTCTAGAAGCGAGTGAATAAAACGAAATGTAAATTACACACAAAATATTAACGAATTAACGGACTTTATTAACTTCCGTTAATTAAAGCTGAAAATAACGGATTAACGTTAACGGAGGTGTGAAGTTTGTTAGCGGACTAGTGGTTAACGAAGCTTACGAGTTGCATTAACTTGCCCACCTATGACCGTACCGTACTGCCATCCTTGCTAAAGGCAAAAAAAAAAAACGTTGATTAATCAAGTACTTTAGATCTAATTTAAGAAACTTTGTAAAATTTCCAAAGAATTGATCCCAAAATTGATTGCAAAAAAAGTTTATTACGTTTGAGTAAAAATTTAAAGTTTTGATTTTCGTGTAAACCAAACTCAAATTAAAAGTTTCAAAGGAAAGTAACATAACCACTACTAACACCAAGCAACCTTGTGATGTCACACCGCAAAAGAATTTCTTTATAAATGCCTGAAAAATACGTATACCGTGTCCGAAGTCCATATTTTATTCTTTGCCTAGAGTAAAAAATCTGACTGCTGAAATACGCATGTTCAGTAAAAGATAATATAAAACAAACCAGCAAGAGTAAAAATTTTGTTTGCATATGCGTATTTTTTATGCACATATGTCTATTTCATTACGCTTATTGATTTAATATACGGAAATACGGATGTTCGGTAAAAGCCGCTTTACACAAGACTGCAATTCAAAAAGGACCACGGGGACTCGCTAACAGCTTTTAACCCAGATATTAGTCGTAATTACATGTTAATTAACCAAGATGCCTTGGCTAGGAGACAGCAAAGTGACTTTTCGGTCTTCGAGCCAAGCTGCCACCTGCCCACCTGTCTATCACACATGGTGGAGGCTTCATACTTTCATTTTTTATTGCTGAATGCCGAGCAGGAAAGCTGTGAATACCAATGTTTGAAGTCCTTGACCGAAAGTGGAAACCGAGTCTACCGTTTCAGTAGCAGATTTTCAATCCACTCGACCACTAATCGGTTCTGCCTTGCAAAGTTGGACAGACTGACTGACAAAAATATTGCAAAAGTGACACAGAGTCAGAGTACTGCTAGTATTTTGCCTTCGGCATGCATAAATGCATCTCGCATTGAACTACTGGAAGTTTGTCTCGAGTGTGGTATAGCGGAAGAGTTGGGTGGAGGAGGGCGATTTTGCTCAGCATTTATTCATCATATATTATGAAGTTACTACATAGTGATAGCTAATTTACTTTTGTGGGCAAATAGTTTTCTAAGCTATTTATCATTTTGCAATAAGTCACGTGTCATTATTGAATGTGCCGCGAAATTTCGGGCAATTACATATTTTTAGGAAATTTGCTCCATAATTGCATCATATTTTTAATGTTGGTGGCTTTTTTGCTTTTTATTTTTGTGCTCCATCATCAAATAGGCCGGCAGCTGTTTAGTCCATCTTGCTATTCGCATATCTTTGAGGATTGCAAACTAAATTTTCGGGCAATTTTGCTTAGTGTTTAATTATATATTTTATAGCCAGAGTTGTAGCTGGTTATTCCACTTTTCAGATTTATTGTCAAATAGTTTTCTAATCTATTTTGCTGTCTTATTGATATAATAAGGTATTGAGTAAATACAGAATTGA
This sequence comes from Trididemnum nubilum, assembly GCA_963965965.1. Classification (NCBI taxonomy): domain Eukaryota; kingdom Metazoa; phylum Chordata; class Ascidiacea; order Aplousobranchia; family Didemnidae; genus Trididemnum; species Trididemnum nubilum. Next base: position 20,246 of record CAWYPQ010000235.1, on the reverse strand, counting down.
CGGATTGACCAGTTACTTTGCAGTAGACATCAAACAGCTTTTCATTTAATTTTTTGTGAATTTTTTTTTTATTGGCTACCAATTTCGCTATTTTTGTTGTTTGTGCAGACTTGGCTACCACAGAGTTGTAAACGGGCCGACTAGTTCAGACCCGAACCCGGCCCTAACCCGAAAACTAATTTAAAGCCCAAATCATGCCTGAAAATCCCGAAAGTTAAGGTAGGTCTGAAAAATTTAGCAATGTTGCCAAGTTATTTTGATTATATTTTTGTGCACCTAAGACAAAAAGAACGTCTCAGGCCCAAATTAAGCCCGAAATTTTAGTCAACTTTAGGCCCTAACCCGACCCGAAAAGCCTGGCCCGACTTACAACTCTGGGCTACCAGTTTGTTATCGCTAGCCTATGCAGTACGTTATTATTTTTTATCGAAATACAGTGGACAATGAAATTACAAAAAGACACCTTTGCTTTTACAAAACAGTTACAGTTCTAAGTTGTTTGAAAAGTAAAAGATTGCACAACTTTATAGTTTATGCATTTAGTATAGAGGTTAGGCAACTTTGGATCGGATATGAGTGATTTTTTATCAAAATGCATCGCAATAAAAAAATTATCGAAGTAAAATTAAATCTACTACCAGTGGTAAAGTGATTTAGTCAGATTACTAATTAGATTATTTAGAAGACTAATAACTGCATAGCAAATAAGTTTAATTCAGGTATTGTGCACTTTTTTTGTCAAGCAAAAAAATGCAGGTGACCAATTTTGGTGATTCCCCAGATCATTTTACGTTCCTTCGTCCATTTCTGGAGAGATGAAGCGAAGCAGTGAAGACCTTTTTTTGTCTTCAACTATTTGGCCGGAAAGGCTCCCTTTTACAAAACCCTGACTACGTCATTGCTGACTAAAATTATGCTGATAATAATAACCTTACCTAATGATAGTTACTGCCGAGCAAACAATCGCTGTTTCGCCTAAAAACAACAAATTAACATATATCACAACAGTTTTATTGTAAAATGATGTGAAACATATATTACAGCAGTTTTATTTGCTAACTTATATCAACATATATCACAAATTTGCTAACAGTACGTTATTATTTTTTATCGAATATATCACAAACTTGAATATGAAACATATATCACAAATTTGCTAACAATAACAAAAATTAAGATGGATAGTTTCTACACCCTACTGCCTTTTGGTAAGCATTTGATTTTTGTAAAAAAGTGAATAAAAAAACATTCCATGCAGCTTCACTTGCTTATCAAACTATTTCATACGAAAAAATTGGCAGCTCAAGACAGTTATTTTGGAAAAAAGCCCTTTATCTGCCATCACAAATTGGTTAGGTACAGATATCAATTTTTAGTGACTGTCTGTCAAACAAAAGGCCACGTTGCTGCTTTTTGCAAACAGCGAAGTTATCCTTTCTCAATGTGCAACCAAAAACAAGACGGCCCCAAATGGTTATCTGCTTTTTCATACCGTAGAAAGGGATTTGTAAGCCCACCGTCTGTGTATTTGTAGCGAAATAAAGACACATTCGGGCAGTGACGCAACCAAAAACAGAAAATGGTGACCAACAGATATTTCGACCCCTTTTTGCTTTGCAAGCAAAATTGAATGCAGCCCAAACAACAAAGAAAACAAGAGGAGATGCATTTATGTATCCACTGTTTCGTTCACTTTTCGTTCATTTCTTTGTTTTCATCTTGTACAAATCGTACCACGACAATGGAATTTACAGTGAATGCGATCACAAGTACAAGCGTCCGAAATGAGGTTTTTACGAAAAATCGAAGGAGTTGCACTGTTTAACAAGGTGTGTAGCTCTGAGATTTGAAAATCTCTTAACATCGCGCCGTTACTTCTCCGAATTGAAAGATCTCAGCTTAGATGGTTTGGCCACGTAAGTAGAATGCCTCATGAAAGACTACCCAAACAAGCTTTACTTGCCAAAGCAAATGGGAGAAGACCAGTTGGACGACCTAGAACTAGATGGACCGATTACATTGAGGATCTTGGATGGAATCGCTTTGGACTTCGCCCCAGCGAAATGATGGAGGTGATGGAAGACCGTGAGGTGTGGCGGCTTAATCTCGAGCTGCTGCCCCGGCAACCCTCACGGAAAAGCGGGCAATGAAGAAAGAAAGAAAGATTAATGCAGCAAGAAGCCACAAAAATGCCTTTTAGTTATTGACTCAAGTTGTCTCATTTTGTTAGCAGTTAGCAGTTTGTCAGCAATTGCTTGTGTTTGTGCTGATCTTGCAATATTTTTGTACATTATTGGCAAATTACTTCCGGTGTCTACCCGAGTCTTTCAGTAGTTGGAGACGCACTTTTGCTAGCAACAGGACAGTTAATTAAAACGCTAACCATGTACATCAAAACTAGAAAACTAAGAATTTAATGGAAGCAAACCCCCCCTGCCTCAACTTCCATTCTTTTAAAGTACTTGTTACATAATGAATTTGCAATTTACTTCATACAATAGGTTTTTGCCTAAAATACAAGAACACATTAACAACTGACAGGCTGACACTTGTACTTTAATTATAGAGTTGATTGTTTTTAGACTTTATGACCAGAAACTCCTTTTGCTAATTCGAGCTGTTTGCTTTTATCAGCAACCCCCAAAGCCTCTAAAGAAGTTGAATCCCAGTAACTACTAAGAAACCCAATGATCCACTGAAATTCAAATGCTTTCAAAACGATTCTACGTAATGGCGTGGTAGTAGCGAAAAATAAAGTTTTTATGCAAGATAATTCATCTCTATTTCATAAATTTGTTATCATCGTTAATTCTTTTTTTTTTTTTTTTGCTTGTCGTCGATTTTATGTCGTAATTGGAGCCATTTAGAAGAGTTAGTACAAACCAATTATTTAATTATTAAATCTTTAGTCAGTAAAATGCATTATTAAATTTCAAAAGAGAGACACGTTTGTCAACACAGGACCTTGGCCACAATATCGATCCTGAGGATACGCGGTGTCGTTTTCAGCAGTTTCACAAAGTTGAACCAAACGGTAAAAAGTGAAGATGATGATGCCGATTGTCAGCTTCATGAAAATAAGCAGAAAAGGCTTTTTTTTGGCACTCATAAGCTGACTTTTATTGAAATATTGAAGTTATGAATTTTTACTTTTGATGACCAAACCAACCAGAGTTGACTAAATCAACTAGTACTATAATAGATCATGTACTAACCCATGACGTTCACCATTACATTTTACAGGGGTTTATTCAATACGATTTAAGCAATCTTTATGCTATTTTCTGAAGTTTTTGACCCTTCTGAAAATCGTAAAAAAACTTGGCTTGAAACAAATGGTTCGTGATCTAACAAATTTTCGTCAAAAGGACTTTATCTCTGATCTGGAAAACTCTATATCTGAATTCAATTCGAACTTAGCTACAGAAGAAATTAATTCTCATAATTTTAATAGTTATCCAAATCATTAAGAACGTCATAAACAATCATTGTTCCAATAAATTAATTTCTCGGAAAAAACAAAGATTAAGCAAGAGGCCTTGGATGATAAAAGACATCTTAAATTTTATTCAAACAAAACAAAAAATGTATTAGACGCATTTTTTTGACGGCAACAACGAGTGTCGACTTCTCTACAAAAGTTTGCCAATAAGCTCAACAAAATTTGCTACAAAAAAACGTTTTCTTTTGCTACATTTTGATCAAATCCACGCAAAACCTGGAAAGTGATAAATTCACTACTAACCAAAACTAAATCGAAATTCTTGCCAACTCGATTTAAAGTTAAAGATAACGTATTATATTCACCATCTCAAATTGCAGAAAACTTCAATTATTATTTTTGTAACATTGCATTACACAAAAATTTTCCACGAAAACGCGTACAAGAATCATTATTTATGGAACCCATTTCCCCGAGTAAAGTTTTAATGCTCTATTTTAAGCAGCCAACTCGTTTAATCTTGATAATATACCGTCTTTTCTTTTAAAAACCGCTGCAGTTGTAATCGCTTCAACTCTTTCCTTTTTCTTTTAACTTTTGTTTGAGTTAGGACATTTTCTTAATAGTATGAAAACGGCCAAAGTCATTCGGTTTTTAAAATTGCTGATAAGTTATTGATGTCTAATCAATTTTATCTCTCAATATCAATTTTATCATGTCTTTCAAAAATATTTGAGAAAATTATTTACTTAAGACTATTTTCTTTTTTTGATAAACATAAAGTTTTATCACCAAATCAGGATGATTTTAGATTTAGATTTAATAACACTCAAGCTATCACGGATATTGTCACTACAACTTATGAAAATATGAACAATAATCTCCATACTGGACTAATATTTCTTGATCTTGAAAGGAGTTTCAATATTCTCAGTCATAAAATACAGGGTGTCTCAAAAGTAAGTATACACTTTCAATTTTGATTTGCTTTTTAAGTACTCATCATAGGGCATTCATTTCTTCAGAGAACATAGCGTGGATAAGCAGTAAAATTTAGGTATTGTTTGCATTTTTCATCAATCCACATAATGACTAGGAGATTAACCCAAGAAATGAGGTGCAAAACTGCTGATTGACAAGAAGCATATGGATCAGTAAGGCAAACTTTTCCTCCCAAAGCTGAGTTTTTTTTAACAGGGAATTGAGGTTTTTCTTCCCAGAGCTGAGAAATAATGTTAAATAATGCTTCGGTTAAAAAGCTGAGAAATAATGCTTCGGTTAAAAACTGTTTAGCAAGATGGAGCTCTTGCACATTACGCCAGGAAAGTCAGAGATTACTTAAATCAGTTGTTTCCCCGATAGGTGGATCGGGCGCAGATGTCCTCTGGAATAGGCAACTTTTTTCTTTGGGGTTTCCTTTAGAGTAAAGTTTACTCCACATGGCCTCAAAACCTTGAAGAGTTGAAACAAAAAATTAGAGTATCATGTGGACTATAGCTACACAAGATTTATTGTAAAGTGTCGGGCAAGAATGCATCAAAACGTGGTAAAACGTCTCAAAATTGGTGTTTTTTACGTTGAGATCTAATATCCTGTCAATAAGTAAATTCAACGAGATAGTAAGATGGTATCTGTTTCTAGTAGTTTATAGGATATTTTGTAAACTTTGACAAATTTCAATTAGCCATTAGATTGTTATTCAAATTTTAAAGTGTATATTTACTTTTGAGACACCCTGTATTACTCGGTAAACTTAATCATTATGGAATAAGGGGTGTTGCGCACAGCTTACGCTCATCATAGTTAAGACTAAAAACTCTTAAGCAGAAACGCTTGTATTGCATTCTTTGCTAAAATATTCAACCTACTTGCAATCTTCAGACCTGAGATTAGTGACTATATGAGCGAAAGGGAAAGTACAGACTTACGTCATCAGAGCGTCAGCAAATCAGAATCGACTTGCGGTTCACCCAGTTTTTTGCGGATTTCATCAAAACTATAAAACGTAGCGAGTTCGTTTTTTTTTGCAAAAGCCTTACAATTTTGTAGGGTATTTTATGATGTATAGCCTCGCTAGGTCGGAGGTCCCCTTTAGGTTTGCGGATATCAGAGGTCAATGTATCGTAAAGTGTTGACTAAGATAATATGGCGCTCTGATTGGTTTTGAACATAAAAGCAGCCATTTCCAGAGTAAACATTTCATCTAAAGTCAATATACGTTTTTTAAACAAAGGAAGTATTTTTTCCGGTGGATTTGATTTTTTAAAATTTTGATGATTCTTGTTTTGTTATGTACTAATTTTGCGAGTGTATGTTTTTTACGTACTGTACCAGATGATGGTAATGAAATTTTACAAAATACAGCTGCAAAAGTATTCTGTCAGGAACATAGTAATTTGATTTTAGATAATATTACAATTGAGCGAAAAAGTTTTGAGTGTAGATAAGATAAGAGGTTCACAAGTAAGTTTATAATCAAGATAAAAACCTAAATATTTTACAGAATCAACCACAGAAGTTTACAAGAATCAATGGTTATTTTGAGATTTGGAGCTTGTTGTCGAGTTTTGAAGGTTTTCATAAAGCTCTAGATTTTGAAGTATTCAAGATTAGTTGGTTGGCATTTAGCCTGTTATTAACGCTTAGTAACTCAGAATTTAGTAAATTTTCTAAATTCCTGGTAGTATCTGGACTTACGCAGATGCATGCGTCATCAGCAAATAAACTTGAACAAGATAAAGACGCTATTTTCTAAATCATTTATATAAATTAAAAATAGGAAAGTTCAAGTGTTGACCCTTGTAGTACCCATTATTGATATTTAGAGTCGTTGAGCAGTAGTTATTGAAAGTAACACTTTGTTTCCGGTTAGTTAGATATGTTTCAGGTCAAAATCACAAACTAAATACCAGTACCGGTAACAATTCTATAAGCTCACATTTTCTTCCGCGACACATCCGTAAAGGCCTGTTAATAAGACGGATTATTGCGTCACATTTATGCTCAGCAGTTAGTTGCCTGCAATTTTGCAAAGAACTGAGAAAACTTTAAACGAGAATTATATTCCAAAGTTATTCTTTCTTTTTCATTATTATCAGTTGTCTTGTCGCTTCCTGATGTTCCAAAAACGTATTCTGAGTAAACCGTAATGGGGGCACAAGCAGTCGTTAGGGGGGGCACGGGCCCCCCGTAGCGACGGCACTGGATCAGCACCAGCTTGCTGATAAAGATAAGCAATTTGTGTTCCGCGAAAGCGTACAAATTTGTGGCCACCCATGCAAAAAATTTTGCCCCCCCTGGCACAACGCTCTTGTTGCGGCACTGAAATTCGCAAATGCCAAATTGCAACATGCAATTTAGTTAAACATACAATTTGCAATTTGCCAAAAAATCTTAAAACACGCCTTTTATTACTATAAATTTGGCACCCCATAGAGATATTCGCCATCGTCGCTGACTCACATTCAGCGATACGTGATGCAAGAGCATCATTGTTTAATCTTTTTTCACTGAATAACAATGATCCTGGAGTTTGCAAGCCAATGCAAGAACCATCCAACATCTTATCTCTACAAAAAGGGGCAGCTACTCAACATTGTCGGGACTTATGTACGTGCAGTCAAATGCACAAGCCAGTGCACAAAAGGGAAACTTGCGTCTTATGAGCAACAATAAGGTAGCCCAGAACCGGTAGAGCATTAAAATCAATGCAGCCAAGAGACATATTCAAGACAGTGTACCTGTGGTGATGGTGGTACTACCCGACCCCTTCCGAGGGATGGGGGCGCAGAGGAACTCCGCAGATACCCAACAGTCGGGCCACACCCCAAGGTCTGGACCATAGGTCAAGAATAGAGAGAGAGGAGCCAAAGATAGATTTACGAAGGGGTTTAGAGGCATGACAGTCGAGGAGGAGATGATTGAGGTAATGTAGAGGGTGTCCACACACTACAAGCAGAATTCTCGTTCCGACTGATCCTGTGGAGATATGAGGATAAAAGAAGACTGTGGCCATGGCAGCGAAGACGGGGAAGCTCATTGCGAATGGGACGAGAAAGGAGCAGTTTCTACGAAAAGATTTCCGGGACTTGGAAGTTCAGATGGGAGTGGGAGATGTGACGTCTCCAATTGTGGTATTGGGAATAACGGACTTTGGCAACGACTGGGGGGAGAGGGCATGGGATCGCGTAAGTGGGCAGAGAGGCACCAGCTTTGGCAAGTAAATCCGCTGTTTCGTTATCGGGGAGACCTGCATGACTGGGGACCCATTGGAAGCTCAAGGTGGTGTTGTTGGAGAGGAAGGAGGCGAGGGACCAAACATTCCAGAGGGACTCAGGCAGGAGATAAGAGGGGACTGATGAAAGGATAGAGAGGGCTGATTGGGAGTCGTTTAGGAAAAGGACTGACTGGAATTTGCAGATCATCAAATGGCTAGTACACCAATCGAGACCTTGCTTGAGGGCAAAGGTTTCAGCTGTGAAGCTGGAGGCAGTTGGTTCAGTGAAAAAGGACAGGGAATTGGATGTGGTGCATTTGGAGCATGTGACTTACACTCCAGCACCACCGGGACCAAAAAGAGAGGGGACAATTCTGTCAGTCTATACTTGGATATAAGAAGGGGAGAGGGAGGATAGTCTGCTTTAAGCAGACTGGAGTCGGGCTGTACTATTGCCTGTGCAGTCGGGAATGAAGGGGGAAACAGTGAAGTGGGTTGCAGTCCATGGGAGGAAAGGGGGGCACATGATCAGAGTCTCACGTGGGGATGGGAGTGGTTGTGTGGCCGAAGAACAGAATGTATCTCCAGGGGGGTTTCTTCTTTAGTCGACAGGGAACGTTTCTTGTTGCCAGGGCATAAAGGCTGGAGAAGTCTGGGGGGAGACGCAGAGCACGACTAAAATGGGAAAGGGCCTGATGTTCTAGAGTTAGCTTTAGAGGAGGGAGTTGGGCCTCGAGAAGGAGGAGGGAGGAGGGGATGAAGAGAGGCACCCAGAAATAAACCTGCATGCAGCTCTGTGTAGGACTTCCAAGTGATTGGTTGTGGTGTTGCAGAGAAGTGAGAACCATCCAGGATAGGCATATGTGAGCACCGGACGCACAAAGGCTTTGTAGAGTAGGGAGAGAGATTCTTTTATGGGACCCCAGGAGGCAGTAGCTATGAAGCAAAGGGCTTTGTGGCGTGGGTAGAATTTGGAGCACAGGGATTGGACGTGGGCCCCAAAGGATAGAGTCCGATTAAGATTACACCAAGGAATTTAGGGGTGGGATTGAACAAGAGAAGGATGCCCAAAAGGTTCAGCAGGGGCTGGAAAGTGGCTTGATGGGGATCTGTAGAGAAAAAGGAGGACTCACGCTTCTTTGGATTGAGAGAAAGTTTCCATAATTTGGACCATGTTTCAAGGACAGTGAGGGAGGATTGGACAACAGAAAATGCTTTGAGCGGGTCTGCGGAGGAGGACCAGATGGCCAGATCGTCAGCATACAGGGAGGCATGGGCACCCCGAGATAAATTCTTGGTGATGTCATCAACAAACAGGATGAAGTGGACTGGACCAAGTACCGAGCCCTGGATGACCCCTCGTCTGATGCAAGAGGAACGGCTGCGGGAACCACCAACCTGGACTTTTGCTCTACGATCAGAAAGCAAAGAGCGTACCCAAAGAACGAAGCAAGGGGGGAGTTTGAGCGAGAGGAGTTTATGAAACAGAGCAGAGTGCAAGACCGAGTCGAAAGCCTTGGAGAAGTTAACAGACGCCAAAATGATTCGGTCTGGAGGCTTTTTCTTTTGGAAGCCGTCCCAGATTGATTGAGACGGAGTAAGAATTTGGTCGAGAGACGACCTACCAGGACGAAAGCCGGCTTGGCAAGTGGAGAGGAGATGATTGGATTCGAGGTGAAAAGTTAGGCGAGAAAGAATTAAGCGCTCAAAAAGCTTGGAGATGCAAGAGGTGGTGAGAGAAATGGGGCGGAAAGAGGACGGAGAGGAAGTGAGTTTTCCAGGTTTGTGAATGGGAATGATAGTGGTAGGTTTCCAACAAGAGGGAAAGGTGTGAGAAGACCAGGACCTGTTGAAAAGAGAAAGAAGGAGGAGTTGTGTTGCCTCAGGCAAATGCTTTAGTAAAGGATATGCAATCTGGTCAGGGCCAGACGCAGTGGAAGAGGAGAGTTTGCATATGGCAGAGGAGAGCTCAGCCAAAGAGAAGGGGGAGCAGAAAGAATTGTGGAGGGAAGAAGCATCCTCACAGCTAGCTTTCCGAAGTTCATTCATAAATTGTCGTTCGGCTATGCACGAGGCATGGGGTGTTGCTTGAGATAGATGTGAGCGAAGATAAAAGGCAGAGTGAATGGCAGTGTCAAGAGGGGAACTGCAACTGGGAAACGAAGGGTCTTGGGAGGTGTTCTTTTTGCCCAAGATGGCATTGAGAAGCCTGAAGACAGTACGAGGATCAGAACGGGGGGACAGATTAGAATAGGTGGCTTGCCAGGTTGCGGATTTGGCTCTAGAAATGACTGAGAACGCCCTACGAGAAGCATCTATGTATCTGAGGTGTTGAGCCTCACACCGGTGTGCCTCGTAGCGGGCCCTCCGTTGCTCCCGCACTGCAGATTCCGCTTCCTGGGACCACCAGATTTTGGGGGAACGACCAAGGCGGCCAAAGGGGATAGAGGCTTTGGCAGCTTCGACTAAGAAGAGGGAAAAGGAGCGGGCAGCCTGGTGATTGTTGACTGCGTCAACATCAAGAGAGGGAAGATGCTCAACAATATATGATTGGTAAACATCCCGACGGGGCCTTTTTGTAGTTGAATTTGGGGGTACGAGTGTTGGAGTGATGAACTGGAGAGAGGGGGAGGACAATCTCTATGGGTAGATGGTCAGAGCCAAGGCCAGGGAGAGTGCACCACTCACATTGGGGAGCGAGAGACGCAGGAGCTAACAAAATATCGGGGGATGAACGGCTCCCAGTGGAATGATGGAGGAGCGTGGGAGAAGCAGGGTCGCTCAGGGTTTCCAGACCAGAGGAAGTGATCCAGCGAAACAGGTCATTTCCGGGCGGGTTAGGGGGAAGAGTTTTCCCAGGTTGGGTGGTGAGCATTGAAGTCTCCAAGGATAAAAGTGTCAGGGGAGTTTGGAAGGATGTGAGGAGAGAAGGTCCTGGTGCGAGATTCAGAAGGAGTGCTTCTGATAGGAGGGGAGTAGAGGTTAAGGAATTGTAAGGGAAAGTGGTTGGAAAAAAGAACTTTACACAGATGTAGTCTGAGTAGGGGTCCTGGGAAGAAAGAGAGGAGACAGAAACAGGAGAGAAGGCCAGGTCAGAGCGGATAAGAGTAAGGACACCACCACCGGTGTAATGAGCTCCGGAGGAAACAGGGCTTTGTCTACCGAATGTCCGATCCGTACGGAGGGTGGAATAACCAGGGATTTGAAAGTTCTTGGTTGCCGAAAGATGGGTTTCTTGGAGCAAAATGAGGTCATACTGATTTCCGGAAAGAAAGGCAATTAGTTCAGCACGACGCGAGGGGGAAAGACCGCCGGCATTCCATTGCAGTATTCTGAGGTTTTGAGGGAGGCATGGAGTTCGTTGAGGGTGTGGCGGCGAGTTGTAGATTGGTTGATGTGGTGGTGGTGTGAAAGGTAGAGTGAAGGCGGAAAGAGGGTAGGTGTTCAGGAGGGAGGGTGTGAGGGTAGAGGTAGAAATGAATCCATTAAATGTGAACATGTTGGTGGGGGAGTGTGGGAGGGGGCGGAGCTGGAAAGACGGGGCGGAGAACGGTTGCTGGTGGGTGGGAGAGGCAAGGTCCCCGTTGAGTCTAGCAGGGCAATTCCAACCCATGGTGGAGCCAGCCGCGCAGATTTTGCGAAAGTTAGCCCGGGTCAGGGAGGAGCAGAAGAAGTGCACCCACTTGGAACAGGTGGCGCACTTTAGTAAGTCCTTACCTACCTCGTGAGAGCACATTGAGCAGGGATAACGTGGGGGGCCCCGAGGTGGAAGTGGTTGATAAAACCAGGAGGTAGTGGGGGGTACCCTGGGGGAGGGGGTGGAGGGGACGCAGACGTCGTAATGGGGGAACTGGTCTGAGGGTGGGAGCCAGTTTGACTTTAAGGGCAGCACGCCGGGCTACGCCAAGCCACTGCAGTGCCAGTTGCACAGAATGTGCGAAAGTCAGCACGGGTAAGGGAGGAGCAGAGGAAGTGCACCCACTTGAGGCAAGCAGAACACAGAAGGGAGTCTCTGTCCACATCAAGTTGACAAATGGAGCAGGGGTACTTTGGGCGAGGATGGTTGGTAATGGGGTCTGGGTTGGGATGGACATTGCCACTAATAAGAAGCAAAGCTAGGATAAGGATACGTCGAAGGGGGGTACGGTCAATTAGAAGATGAGCCGCCCAGTTGTGGCCAGTCAACGGGCAGCCCAGCGAAAACACATTCCGAGACAATGGGGACGACCTTCTGGTCGAGCCCCTCGGGAGATCTGTCCTGCCATTTCAACCCATCCCCATTGGGGAGGGGACTGCACCACCACGATGAGGTGGTAGGACGCTGGTGCAGAGACAGTGTACCTCGGTTCCTCGGACGTCGTACCGATATCCAGCGACAATTACGCGTCTTGGACTGCTGGTAATTAGATATTTTGAATGGCAGCTAAATGCCTTTGACTAGTAGTGAACTAAAATCAGTTAAGTTTTCTGCCTTACCAATCAGGCTGCAGTTTTCTCCTGTAAACCCATCATTGCAAATGCATTCATACCCTACTTCTAGATCAACACACGTTCCATTGACACAAGGGTCAGGTTCGCAATCGTTTGGATCTGTAAAAACAAAAATAGATTGTGATTATATGCAAAGGTTTGCGTAGAAGAGAGGGCAGAGGCCAAAGGGGCTCGCCGTGGCGAATTTTTAGGCCCTAATATTTCTTAGGTTTAGTTTATAACAATCTCAAGTTATTCTCTACCACTTTATGCATAAATTATGTTATGCTTAAGTTTATCTCAAGTTAATAATATTTTGTTTTATAAATTTTGTTATAAATTTTATAATTATTTTGTTTTATAAATGTTAATAATATTATAAATTATGTTTATCTCAAGTTATGCATAAATGCTAAAAAAATAGAAATGAAAATAAATGGAAATAGGTAGCTTTGTAACAGTAGTAGCAAACAGGTAAAAAAGCCATTAAAATTTTGCGCCAGTTAGCAGTTGAGCTGAATTCACAGGCAAGCCAACCATAGTTTTTTTATTATAGTCAGCCTAATCTCACTGTTGTAATAGTTTACTAATTTTAGTGTGATAGCCTATTATACTCTAAGCGCCATCAACGTTCTGATATTATTATTTGCTCAAGTTACATCTTTTCCAATTAGGGTGACTGGCTGAATAATTGTTATATAACTAGGCCTTCTCCAACTTCAACTATAGTGATAGATAAGTACCCCGTATCATTTTACCCAATACATCAATTTCTCAGTCGACTTCTCACCAAGGATGGCAGTACGGTACGGTACGTTCAGAATTTGCGTACTACGTACCTCGCACCTTGAACCGTACCGTAACAGCGTACCGTTTTTTCAGTTCCATTTTTGAAGCGTACCGTACCTACGTACCGTACCCGTACCATTGCAAAAAGGCATACCGTACCAGCGTACCGTACTTTTAGAAAAACCCGAGGCGTACCGTACCGTACTGCCATCCTTGCTTTTAACTACTCGTAACTTTAACAGAACTTGAAATCACCAGCCTATAAATCAGCAATCTCAATTCACACATTTAGCGTCGGTTTCAGCTGTTTTTTGCCTCTGTATACAAAAAAGCTGGTACAATGTGCGAAAAGTCTTGGGTTTTTAATTCAAACAGCCTACCAACGTATCGTACCTGTACCTTTGCAAAAAAGGCGTACCGTACCAATGTACCATACAAATGTACCATACCATTTTTAATTCAAACACGATTAAAAAAAGGCGTACCGTACTTCTTAGTAAAAATTGAGGCGTACTGTACCGTACCTACGTACCGTACCGTACTGCCATCCTTGCTTCTCACTAAACAAATTGCACACATAGAACGCGGAGTGTACAGCAGATGTGATAATGGACTTGAACTGCTTGAATTAAATGATTATGCATTTTTACACAGATGCCAGTTTGCATATTGTGCTAATTTGCATACTAATTCGCAATCAGTGTTGCAGGTTGTTCAAGCTACGCAATTAGCATGCACCTACAATGACACGCTTGGCTGCTTTCCTCGTACGTTGTTCGTGTGATTGACGGTTGACACCCAGTTGATTAACAGTAGCTCAATGCTGCACAGTTTCGAGACAAGTTATTTTGAGCCTGTTTGTATACCATTGTTTATTTATTTGATTTGCAGGTATTTGTTTATTATGTTAGTTAGAGTGTAATGAAAGATTAATACGAAACTACAAAATGATTATGGCAATCTAACAAACACATCATTACAAGGACATGGACAAAGTGTTAAAGCCCGAGTGCTTAGATGTGGATCCAGGCTCAGCTCACTGGTTCAAGACTTTCACTCGCTAGTTGGATGCTTTGTAACATGCTAACGTGCAACATTCCAAATTGCATATTTTAGTTAATTTATCATTGAATGTTTGCCAACAAATAGCTAATATAAATCATAACGACAATGCAATCCAGATTTTGAAAGATCTATATGTTTAGTCGAGAAATGTTACAGCGCCAATACACGAGTTGCGTATGTGCAAGCAACAAGCAGGGCATGGTATGGAATGGAATGGAATGGAAAATGGAATGGAATGGAAAATGGAATTGAAAATGGAATGGAATGGAAAATGGAATGGAATGGAAAATGGAATGGAAAATGGAATGGAAAATGGAATGGAAAATGGAATGGAAAATGGAATGGAAAATGGAATGGAAAATGGAATGGAAAATGGAATGGAAAATGGAATGGAATGGAAAATGGAATGGAATGGAAAATGGAATGGAATGGAAAATGGAATGGAATGGAAAATGGAATGGAATGGAATGGAAAATGAAATGGAATGGAACGGAAATTTCGGTATGGAATATGGAAGATGCCAGAATGGAATGGAATGGAAGATTTCAAGAATGGGATGGAAGACAATCTTCCATACTTCCATACCAATTCCATACTAGATTTCGTGCTTTGTATTTACAGAAAAATACATACCGATGTCGGGTAGTGATAATTAATATTGTCATAGAAGTATTCAACTTCAATATTTACGCATATTATTTATCGACAAATCGCAGTACTTTGGTTTTGTGCATTGCGCAAACAGTGTACGTATTGCATCATTGTAAGTACATTGCAATTTAATTGCAGCATTGATGTTACAGTTGACGACCTTAACAGATTTGGCTTGCTTTTTTTTATATTTTGAGGCTGACAATTTGCCCAGTCGTAAATTTTGTTTTCTTACATCGTCACAAAAACTCGGATTTGATGTTTCATTTCCGTTTCAGCTTTATTCATATTTTTAGTTTTTAAGCTTATAGTGATTCTTTTTGGTGTTAAAGCTTGGTATTTCTATTACCAGTCCAAAACTTCTTTGGTGTGGAAGTATGGAATGAAAATTTTAGTATGGAATGGAATATGGAATGGAAGATTTTTGGTATGGAATGGAAATGAAATGGAAGAAAATTGCCAGTATGAAATATGGAAAAATCGTCTTCCATTCCATTCCATACCATGCCCTGGCAACAAGTAAGCGAGACTATTGATCAGGTAGTTTTGCAACTCAAAAAGTTTAGCAAAGAGTACGATTGCAAAAACGTTCCTGGAGAACCGTATCGCTTGGAATTTATGCGTGACGCATTTATCGCTGGTATGCTGTCAGCTCCAATCCGTCAACGACTTCTCGAAAATATGGGACTAACTTTTGGTCAAGCGTACGAGCAAGCTCGGGCACAAGAAATGGACCTCAAAAACGCGGAAACATTTAAAAAAACAATAACTGCTGGCAGCTCTACGTCTTTAAAGGATTTTTCTTCGGCAGATAGCGACGAAGCTAATTTTCTTCAAGCTGCTTCGCGTTCGAAGAAAACGTGTTATTTTTGTGTCCTACAGAACCATCCAAGAAACACATGCCCTGCGAAGGCGGCTGCCTGCTATTACTGTAACAAGTTAGGTCATTTTTCCAGAGCCTGCCAAAAGCGCCTTCAAATCGGCGAACATAGGAAGCTGATTCTAATTCAACTGCAGCTGCAATCTTTAAATCAAACTCAGCAACAATTTCTTCTTCGGCCGCTAACAATTCAACGCAAGTATTGTGTGATGTGACATTAAACGGTATTTCAGCAAAATATTTAATGGACAGCAGATCTTCTGGCTGTTACATTGATATACGATTTGCTGAAACACACTCTTTAAAAACCTCACCCGCTCTCGAAGAAGTGACTATAGCTGAAATATTGGTGCGGATACCTATTCTTGGACAGTGCACTGCGGCATTAAGCGTCAAAGGTAATGACTACTCGGATGTTGCATTTAATGTATCAAACAATTTGGCTTCTCATGTTATAATTAGAGAAAAATTTTTCAAACAAAATAAAAAAGTGGTATTTAGTTTTGAAGGTGATCGCCTCACGTTAACTTTAAAAGCACTTTCAAAGATGAACGTTCCTTATCTTTAGTCACCTTAGTCGTGATTGCCGGCCTGTTGCAGATCGAGCTACAAAATATTCGAAGGACGATCAAGATTTCATTCGTTAAGAAACAAAACGTTTGTTGAATGAAGATATGATTGAAGCAATTAGTTCGCCATGGCTAGCGCAGATAGTGGTTGTAAAGAATCAACAATCTGGCAAGCGTAGGGTGGTCATTCACTACAGTAGAACCATTAACCGATTTACACAACTTGATGCTTATCCTTTACCGAAAATTGAGGAGGTTGTGTCTGAATTATTTAAATTTAAAGTTTTTACAGCTATTGACTTGAAATCTGCATGTCATCAAATTGAACTTATTTCGCGTGACCGAAAATATATCTGCCTTTCAATCTGGATCTGAGCTCTACCTGTACCATTTGGTCTTACAAACGCTGTGCCGAGTTCCAGCGTGCGATTGATTCTTTTGTAGAGCAAAAGAAGTTGAAGTACTGCTGCCCATATTTAGATGATGTAACTATAGCTGGAATTGATCAGTTTGACCATGATCGTAATTTGAAGGCTTTCTATGAAGCAGCTGCCAAATGGAATTTAACCATCAATGAACAAAAGACACAGTAATTTGTTGTCAAATAATGAAATTGCTTTGTTAGGTAATCGAGTTGCTTATCACGCAATCAAGACTGATCCTGACAGAGTGCAACCTTTACTTGATATGTCTGTTCTTAAAACAAACAAGCGATATCTAGGGGCTTCGCGACATTATCCGACTTTTACTGAACTTTATTAAGCATTAAAATAGTGATTCGATTGCTTTGTATGAATTTGTAAAAAATGTGGTCGACTGGTCGTTGATAGTCAGATAAATAATTTAAATGTGCCCTTTCAAATTTTGTTTTACCAACTTAAATCGCTGTGTGGTTATTCGAGTTCAAAATTTAAATCTCTCGAAGTTATCAAATATAATCGAGTAACGTCATTTAAAACCCTCGCATAACGGTTTGCAATACAACGTCAAATCTCAGCACTTTTTACGAGTTCTTGAACAGGTTTTCACTCCATTTGAAATAACGTAAAGCGGTCTTTAAAATTCCAGCGACCTGCAAGCGAATTTTGTTACATCAACCAAACTTACAGCCATGTATGATTTTGAAAACGCTCTTTCGCATTGCAATTCAACATACGAGTATAGTATTTGGTATAACAACGGTTGTTTCGAAATTAAAGCCGCAACAAAAATTCGAAAAATAATCCTCAACAGCATAAATTAAAATAAAAAAGTGCCAAAAATATGCTAATTTACAACAGGTATTTATTTAAGTTTTTTTTGTTAATCGTTGATGCCATTTCCACATAGCCGTCATTCTCGAGTGGTATACTTAGACAAATTGCAAAAAAAAGCGGAGAATCAAAATTTATCCTAGTTAATGCTTTACTCACAAGTTGTCACAGGTCGATCAGAATAATTTCGTAAACCATCGCAGTTTTTTATACGCCTTGTAATTAATGCAGTCTTTCGAGATGACTACGCTAAATGCTTTTGTGAAGATTTGCTTAAAAGATGAGAGGTGCTAAGAACTCAGCTACTCAACATGAAAGTGGAAGAAATTCGAAATGAAAAATAGCATAGTAGAAACTTACGTTAATGAACTTCAAACTAGGCTAACGAAGAAAATTTCATAACGTTTCATGTAAGCGGTAGAGGGAGGGACCTTAATTTCGAAACACGCTGTATAATTATTAAATCTATTATTTAGCACTAAAACTTCCTTACTTAAATTCTTCAAAAACCTTGAGCAATAAGAAAAAATAGTACGCTTTCTCAACGTTACAGGTGAGAGTTTCGTGAGTATGACATCGCAAGCAATATTTAGGGACCTGCAATTTAAATGTTTTGATGTTAGATTGTGTTTGAATTTTTTTTCCTGTTTTCTATCTCAAATTTTTGTTTGTGGTTACGTCTTTGATGCTGTTTTGTGTATTCAGTTTATGATTTTGTTTAGTTGTTAAGTTTTCTTTACCTTTTAATATCTACCCATTCCGAACGTTCGATCCATTTGGGTCTAACGGTTCAAAAGTTTGGGGCCCGTTTGAAGGGGCCTACTATTTTTATACCCCTAAGTTTTGTCAAATTTTATCTCTTTTTGATATTGGCCTACTCTGAAAATTTTATCTTTCTAGCATGAGTTTTTAAAAAAGTTTATCTTTTTTTATATTTGCTTACCTTGAAAACTTCATGTTTCCAGCTTAAAAATATTTAAACT
The DNA here is from genome assembly GCA_963965965.1 of Trididemnum nubilum. Classification (NCBI taxonomy): domain Eukaryota; kingdom Metazoa; phylum Chordata; class Ascidiacea; order Aplousobranchia; family Didemnidae; genus Trididemnum; species Trididemnum nubilum. Next base: position 1,928 of record CAWYPQ010000235.1, on the reverse strand, counting down.
TTGAATTTTAGAAGGCCCTATTTGGAGGGAACTCCCCATTTTTGAACCCCCGTTTTTTGCTAGGTTTAGTTTATTTCTAATATCTACCCATTCCAAAAATTTGGTACATTTACTTTTAACAGTTTAAAAATTTTAAATTTTGGTGGCGTCGTTTCTGCACAACCCCGAATTTGGTAACCCTAAATATTGTTAAATTTTGTCTTTCCTTCATATTTACCTAACCTGAAAATTTTTTTTGTTTATAATAAAAAGTAGAAAAGTTCCAATTTCGGCAGCCCCGTTTGAGGGGGAAAACCCAATTTCGGGACCCCAAATTTTTTCAAATTTCTCTCTCTCTCTCTTATGTTTACTTTACTTCCACTTTTTATGTGTCTACCTTTAAAGGTTAAAAAGTTTAAATTTTCGAGGGCCGGTTTGGGGGAACCCCCAATTGTGAAAGGCTCAATTTTTGTTAGGTTTAGTTTATTTTTGATATCTACCCACTCCGAAAATTTGATCATCTAGCTGTAGCGGTTTAAAGATTCAAAATTTTGGAGGACCCGATAGAGGGGCTCTCACCTACCTGGCACTCCCGACTTCAGTCGCACACTAGGCTTCCCTGATACCTTCAATCACTCAAACTTTGAATCACAGTGCGTTTATCGGTTTAAAAGTAGATAGCCGCGAAAAGAGAAAGGTAAGAAAAAAGAAGAAAATAGTATTCAGGTTAGAGTAAACGAATATAACCAAATAAAAGGAGGTTGATAATGTGCTCAAAATTCATAAATCATTTTTCATCAATATCGGTATTTACCGAGGAGATATATTGGTTCAAAATCGTCAACTTTTTGCCCATTTTCGGACAGTAACATTTTGGTCTCGTGACCGGGCACTTTCAAACTCAGTTTGCATAAAGCATTTATTAGTACCCATTTTGTGTCCCAATTTCAGCTTTGTGAAAAGTGTTTTTTTTGAGTAATAGACGAATTAATAAATTTTCAACCCAAAAATCGCCGTTTTGTATATTTTTTTCTCAATTCATGATCATGTGACCCATGATCCCCAAAATTGGTACATTTAACGCTTTCATTAATTCTCATGTTGAGTCCAAATTTCAAGGTTGTAGGTTTTGTTGCTTGTTAGTTATGAGTAAATCAATACTCATCTGCCAAAATTCGCGAACAAAAACTAAGATTCTTTTCACAAATGTGGGGTAACACTTCTCTCACATATCTGCTTTGCCATTAGGCTGGTGTTTCATCAGCATCTGAATTCACGCATTTTCTATCCTGGCGGCCCAACCTAACCTTCAAACCAAACACGAAGGTAATTTCTGCACTTGCCATCGTATTGTTTCTCAGATTACTTTGATTAAAGTCTGACAACAAGCCACCAAAAAGAGGATTCTCGACCAGTATCACACTGGCACTCCACTTAGCTTAACCGAATTGCGCTAGCATCACTAAGCATGGACACCATATATGACTTCACATTAGCAATTTACCCACATAGTGCGCTATATATGCATATTTCAAACTTGTATTTGTCATCAAGGCGTACATAACTGCGTAAGGAACAGCTAATAAACTGTATCTGCTAGTGAACAAAAACATTCGGCCGTTGAAAAGGAAGCGTACGTTATTGTGGAAGCATTACAAAAGTGGCGACATCTCTTGTTGGGATGGCATTTTACTTTGTTAACAGATCAGAAAAGTGGTTTTTATATGCTAGTCACTTGACATGCATGCAAAATTAAAAATGAAAAATGATGAGATGGAGGATCGAACTGTCTTCGTTTTGATTCACTATTGTTCTTCGCGATGGCAAAGCAAATGCTGGGGCTGATACACCAAGTCGTGCATTTTGTGGTGCTGTTACTTTAAATCGTTTACTGATTTACATGTTGCACTCTGCCACCCAGGGGAGTGATCAAAATGGCACATTATGTT